>JAQFYM010004669.1:0-14898 GCA_034694785.1 Agrenia bidenticulata
AAAACTGACGATATGCGCCTAAAAACATTTAAAGCAAGTGCAAAACCTGTAGCAATCTATAACAAACAAATAAAAGTTTTTAAGATTTTTAACTCTGCATTCAATCAATCAAAAGTCGTTTTAAGACTAAATACATTTTTTCGTATATCAAAAATATACTTTTGTTATTTATAATCAGCATGTTTTACAACATCGTCAACCTGAATTTTGTTATCAAAAGCAGTAAACTAAAATTAAACATTTTTTAATTTTTTTACATCAAAAGTGTTTGACTTTATAGCCCCCCAGGTTCAGATGCCCCGGGTAAAAACACGTTTTGCCCCCCTCTTGGCACGGCTCTGGGTAGGACCATTGCATACTGTAATACGTCTGGCTGCTAATATCGTATGCTGTTGTTGTTTTGTTTTCTAAAAAGCATTACACGCGTATTTTTTATCCATCCCGGAAATATCTGCAACCACACTCTTCTTCTTAAGCCGTTTCTGATGTCATCTCGAGCGTTTTTATTTCTAAAGATCATTAAGGGTATAAAATTTTACACCAGTCTTAGGCTCCATTTAGCTTTTGTAAAAACATATCAGGGGTTCTAATTATATTACTGAAAAACTTATTTTGTACCTTTTTTCCAACTGTGCATTGCCTTCTCTTTGCCTCTTTTATCAGCGCTGTAGTATAAGTAACTTTTTTTCAGTACTTTTTCTTTTTATAAATTAGAATCCCACATTTTTTCCTTTTAAAAACTTAATTGGTTGTTCTTCATCTATTTCAACATAAAAAATGCAACTGTTCTAATTCTTCCACTGTAGGGACGGGGTAGGTTTTTTTTGGAATATGCTGGTCATAACGATCTTTACGCTACACTTTTCTATAATAACAAGATCTTTCTTTTATTTTTTTTTTATGGGAAACTCTTATTACGTGTCCTTCCATTTGAAAGTAAAAACATTCTTTCTGTTTTTGATATTCTTTTTAAAACCTGGTGATCTTCGACTTCTACTTTACGTCTTAACCCGCAAAATTTATCTGTAAAATTCTACATTCTTTTTAGATTTTTCTTCTTCTCCTTCCACTGTCTTCTCTATTGTTGTCGTACATTTTATTAACTACGTTTCCTTCTCGTGTCTTTAATTCTATTAAAAGCTGCACTGTGTCGGAACGTTATTGTTTTTCTCGCTATCCGTATTATATCGACGTAATATTCGCTGTCGTCTTTTGATAAGCGGCTTACGTCGATCTGCGTTCCCCGCGCTAACTATTTCTCTTTTTACTCCATTACAAATAACTTAGTCTTGACTTTGATATTTGTCTCTAGCATTTCGATCTTTTCTTAATATACCTGAGCAACTTTTTACAGTTTTTGCAAGGTTTGCTGCTGCTGTCGCCATGTGCTTGCCCGTTTTCAGAATTTTTTATAAAGAGGAACAAATTATATAGAACGGTACGTATGTCAACTTAAAAAACTCGATAACGCAGTAAAACGTAACCGATTTATTAAAAATGAAAAACGCTCATCCCAAGAAAACATTCAGCAATTAATTGAAAGAAAAACCGCGTTTTAAAATACTAAATTATAAGCGTTCGTTTTTATTAGTCTATTTCAGTCAGACACTGTTTTAAAAATTTATTTCATATTGTGATCGTGTGCTAAATGTTTCTTATGGAATAGAAAACTTCATGGAGTAAAATCACGGTTTCCTTGTTTATAATTGCATTATCAGACGGTCCAAGAACACAAATAAGGTTTCGTATAGTATCTACCGATGGTGGGCAAAAGATAATATATTTTTAGTGGTAAAATTTGTGTTATCCATAATATTCGAGAATAATCTTTTGTTGATATTTTTCGTTAAAAAAAATTAAAAAGGGATAAAATCACAAAAGTTCTTCCAAAAAACAAAAAATACAGGTGTTTAGCATAAAAGCGTCGATTCGGGTTTTTTTAAAAGTAACTTGCATTAACATAGTGTTTTTAAAATATATATTGTAGTTTTTACGGGCCTCTGCACACATAATGGTTAATGCATATAATGGCCATATACATATATTTATTATAATTAGAAATTAAAACTAGTTGCTTTATATTTTTACCCACTTTTAAATGACTTTACGGTTCTCACAAAAAGGCGAAGTTTTTGTTCAAATAATTGATCCGACGAAATATATTTGTAATATACGTGTTTTACTAAAAAACAAGACAAAAGAAAAGGATATACGGACTGAAATGCAGCACATTAAGATTACACACAAAACTGGCTTTAAATAATGTCAAACGAAACCCTCGATAGTTCCCCTTTTAATCATTGTATGTTTGTTACCGAGAAGAACAAGAACATGCATGGGTGCAAAAGAATTCATAATTAAAAAGTAAACATTGCTTTTTTCTAGCTTCGAGGACCAACTCTATATAAAGTACTCAAGATTATCTAAAATTGACCAGCAGACATTTCTACAATAAGCACATATATGATGTGCTCAAAGCACGAAAATTAATGGAAATAGTGGGGAATCTGGTGAAATAATGTTTAGCGAATGGAAAAACTTAAAAACGCACTACATTACGTTGTAATAAATTCAACAACAAAATGAAAACCATGTACATGCATTGGCATCTTTGTTTGAAGAGGATGTTTTGCAGAAGTATATCACATTGATTTTTACACAGCTACTTAGGCAATTCTTAGTATAGATCTTATATTTGGATCATTTATTATTGGTGACGAATATTTATAAATAAAATCTATAGCAAATTTACTTGATTCCTATTAATAGGATGTGCGAGCTATAGATATATTATAGCAGTTACAAACTACATATCAATCAATTATTTTGATACGTTTTTACAGATGCGAAGATTAAGGATATTTTAAATAAAATTGGAGCAGCGAAATAGACTGAGGCAAAAAACACAATTATCCGTAATAATATATAATGAGACACGGTGTAAGGCAAAATTTAGAATGGTAACAAGATATATGGATTTAGAAAATTTCACGATCATAATGACAAAAAACTTGCACAATTAAGACTCTCTCCTCTTGAGCATTTCCAAATATCATCATTTGCTCAGCCATGCACCGAAGTTAAATATGTGACCGTTTGTTTTGTACTTGGAATTTAAACATGACCTAAATAAGAGCATTATAATTACTAGTATAATGACGATATATCCTGCTCTTCCTTATTATTTATAATCAGAGGCAAATATAGTGCACAATGAAATATTAAAAAACGGCAACGTAAACTTGATTGTGGAGGAATATAGAAATTTGATTAAAATTGAAAAAGAAGAACTTCGCAGATTTATAACACAAGGAACAAATATTAATAGGCAATCAGTATTAGTTGATCTTATTTTTGCTGAAGTCGTTCTACGTAGTGTGATTATCAAAAGAGACACAAGTAGCGGATATGATGATGTTAATATAATCTAGGTACGTCCAGTAAGTGTCAAAGACTTTTTAGTTTAAGTAGATCAACAGTTGGTCTTACAGCTAAATGGTTTGACACCCTAAAACTTTAAAATGATTGTTTTTGGTTACATAAGTCATCAAATATGGGTTTATAAAAAAGTTGTTAGCATTATGAATAAGTAGGTTTATTTGTTTTTTTTAATACGTCAAAATATGTTCTTTTTTGACCATGAAATAAAAGATAGTAAAAAAATATAAATCTTTTTTTTTGCATATTATAGTAGACTAATCATAAAAATGTGTATAATCCAAAATTCCAATAGGAAAATATCTTTTGATTCCTTTTTAAATTTTTGCGTTTTTGCATGAAATTTACATACCATAAACTATCTTCCATAATGGCCATTTTTGGGTAAAAAGGTAAAAAATGGATTGTCATAAAGGCCCCTACCATATTCGATTGCCCTTTTTTTTGTCAAAAAATAGAAAACTTAGATTCTTTTTACTTAGGACGAACGAAAGCAAATTTTTCTTCTAAAAATTTATGTTCAACTTTTATTATTAAAAAGGACAAAATGTGAAAAAAACTTTTTTTACTATAGAATGCCATATTAAAATAAAAGCCTTTTTAAAAGGGTTGGCATCGAAAATGGTTTTTGTTCTTTAGTTTGTGTCCAGTAATTTAAAAACTAAGTCCAAATACGACAATATAAACTGACAATGATTTAAAATAAGACATGGCTGCAAATGGATTTTTTTTAAGTCTATGCATTTATTCAAGTATGTTAGGATAAAAAATGTGTGTCATAAAACTTCTTTAAATATTAATATGCATACTTAGAAATTATTTATTTATTTATAAACAGCATAAATTAACCTTTAAAAAGGTAAAATCTTACTTAATAAATATAAATGTGGTTTCAATACTTTCTTTATTGCGGCATGTTATTACGAGGAAACTTGCTATTGGTCTAAACACCAAGTAAAAATACATATTATTCTTTGTCCTTGTTTACCTACCACAAAAGTTTCAACTACAGAATTGAAAAAAATGAATGTTGTTACTGCATACAAAAATATTTGGAAAAATATTTACTGGTTGTTAAAAATAGAATTGTAATATATGTGTATTTTTATAACTTGTATTAAACCTTCTTGTAAAAAAAGCACCATAAAAATTCCAAAATTATTGTTTACAGAGTATTTACAAGGGTTGCAAAAGTGTGTTAAAAATATCTTACTATTCTATGATCTTGTCGTACTTACCATTATATAGAGTTACTTTGAATAATAGTACAGAAAACAGTATATTGTTTGTATTAAGATACATATTTTATTTTTTAGTGTGTTAACATACTTTTAAATTGTTGCACATGTTTCTCTATTGCCGTAAGTACGGGTTATTTCCTGCGATCACAACCTTCTTATAATTAGCAAAAAAAAAAAAGTCTTCGTGATTTTTTTCTTGATGTTAGTTTATTGGTTTTTAGTCGTATACAATAATAACGGACATTACAAAATATTAAATAAAAATGTAAAGATTATCTTTTTTTACTAAATTATATCTGTTTTATGGCCTGCTTTGTATATTTCAACTTGATAAAACTATTGTTTTTTTATAGTACATATTGATTTCGGTGCGCTAAGGTAGACGAACAAAAAGATAAAACAAAGAAAGATAAAAAACTTATTTCCTAAATGAAGGGTCAAGATTAATCTATTGGAAAAAACCGAAAATGTAGATTTTTGTTCTTGAAAATATTTTTATTCTCCATTCCCGAGTCTAACGCAAAAAAATGCTGCGCGAGCGGAGGTAAAGCAGGCATCAGTATAGGTAACAAGTTAATGGCTGTCTGTAGCGACAGTGCTGTTACGACGCATCAGAGATTTTTAAGAAACTGTAAGCGTATAGGCATTAATCAAAGCCTTGTAAAAAACAGGGGTTTTTGTAATAAGTAACCGCAAATCGCTAGCAATATTGTGACGAAGTGCACGGCCAGTGTATTTTTATGGTGTACACTGTTAATATAGCAATTTTTTTTTTTTTAACAGAAAAAAAAGTTGTGTCAGCACTGACATTAACTCTTGGGGCGACAAACGCAAATTCGTTGATTTTTTTTCCCCATGCCGCATATATGCGTCATTTAAGAAAAATCAGATGCAAAACAAGATAAGAATATAAAATTTGCTTAAGTGTAAAATATTTAAAAAATATTTAAATTTTTTTTCTCAATTTTTTTTTCATTTTTTAGAGTTTAAAATGCTTTTTTAAGACATTTCTTTTTTGTAAAAAAATTCGAAAAACCAAAAAATTTAAAATTCGAAAAGTAACGTGTTAAAAATGTGTTTTAAACACTTTTTGCCAAATACGCATATATGCGTCATTGTCGCCTCAAGAGTTAAAAACATTTATTTACATATCAGTATACAAAATACCCAAGAAGAGTATCACAAAATAAAAAAAAAAGTGTTGATCCTGCGCTTCGTCGGTTCTTTTACGTTAAGATGGTAACTTGTGGACTTTAAGAAAAAGTTTTTTTATATCTTAAAGCATTCTTTTCCAAAAATCCATTTATATATTGTAACGCGGTTTTTTTAGTTACAAAAAACGACAAATGGGCAGCTTTTTTTGCAAGAATAACATGTTTCTTGCATTATATTTTTTTTTTTTTTGTAGAAAACATGTATCAGAGTTTTTCAATATTCGTGTTCACATTTTAATACATCGTGAGAACGCCAAACAAAATCCCAGACTAATATTTTTGTACACACATTTTAGTATAAGAGACTAAGATAAAGACAATTATTTTAGTTCAATCATTGTATAAATAAGACACTCCTTTTACATGAGTAATCTAGAAAGGACAGATAATAGAAAAAACACGGCTTTAATTGTCATTTCGACAAACAAAGAAGACAATTTTTACAGGCAAAATACAGCAAAATTGCAAATTTTAAATCCAATAAACGTCAAACCGCAAAAATGTATTAAATTGGTTCCTGCGTTAACTGTCTTGCTAAGACATCAATATGCTCTAAACCTAGACCTAGTGCATACACCAGACAATTAATTCAATAGGCGTATATAGTCATCGCTATGACTATCATTCCTTTGCAGTATTACCTGGTTTTTTGGTATATAATTTTACTTTGGAGATAGCTAAAAAGATTTGCTTTACAATCGACATATACCAAGTAAGACAACATACAGTGTATGCAATATTAGTAGATAGCTAAACCTTTTATACAACAAATACTTTAAAAATAGAACTTGATGGTAGTTTTGGCATGTAAATGATGTGTTATCCCTTTTTTGTACGCAAAAACTAAGAACTTGCAATATGAATATACATGTTTGTAGTTAGTAGATGCAAGATGGACTTTTACAACTTACATGAAAAAACTTTAGCTTAGTAACATTATGCTTTTGTTTTCAATTAAAATGGTATAGCCAAATATTGCTTAAAAGTGTGAACGGTCTGTTGTTTTTGAAACACCGTCATAAGACTGTATAGGTGGCTTTTCTATTGAGTTTATTTTCGCGTTTGTTTTTTTGCATAATACACTTGATAGAAAAAAATATGAGAAGTTTATCTTACAATTAATACATACAGAAATATAATCGTTGATTTGATTTTATAATAAGACGTTAGCAAAGTAAAGATGTGATTTATAATATATGTGATAAGCGCGTTTTGTCTGTTACAGCTATGTCAAAAAATTCAAAGAAAAAATTCAGGACATAAAAATGTAAAAGAAACAAAAAAATAGCCAAATAAGTAGTTTTATTACAAAATACGGTCATTAAGTATCGTAGTAAGAATAATTCTTGTCATGTATACCGGATTTGTCTATTGCACCTGCTATTTTGTTTTTAAATTTTTGTATAATTTATGTATTAATTTGCTATCCTTATTTTTTTAAAAGCGCAATACATAGTGTTTTATCAGTACTACATTCAAGTCAATTTTGTCATCATAGTAGTAGCTAGCTATTAAAGAAAATTTTTCTAGGCATCAAAACGCGTATAACGTAAAGCGCTCATTCGTTCTCAATTTATATTTTGATAACAAAATGTTTATTGCAAGTTAAATTGTTTATAAAGCATACGCTCAATTTTTAAGAGCGTCCCGTAAGACATTTATAGCCAAAAAATGTATTTCACACCTATAACGAAAGCATCTTTGTTTCTTGCTATTTTCGCAACTTTATAATTGCTTAAAAAACGATAACTGTCGAACATGTAAAAAAGTAAGTTTTTGTAAACTTTAAGGTCTAGCTTTGCTATTTTGTCCTTTTTTGTTTTTAATTTGGCAAAAAGGTCGTTTTTTTGCTTTGATTTTTGGGTTGCCTTGATAATTAGTATTCTGAAAATTTTTTGACGA
The DNA here is from genome assembly GCA_034694785.1 of Agrenia bidenticulata. Classification (NCBI taxonomy): domain Eukaryota; kingdom Metazoa; phylum Arthropoda; class Collembola; order Entomobryomorpha; family Isotomidae; genus Agrenia; species Agrenia bidenticulata. Next base: position 7,796 of record JAQFYM010004669.1, read on the forward strand.
TAAATTTAAATATTCAATCATTTTGTTCAAATCTGATTTACGCAAAATTCTTTTTTTTTTACGCGTAATTTATCAATTTAGGCAATTAATTATGTTTCGGTTATTCAATTACATTTATTTTAGCCAAAACTCGTAATTCACATTTGATTATTCTACATACACCGCATCATCACATACAAAGGTTTACTATTTTGTAGATACGTGGGATCAATTTCTAGCCTGGAATCGCATGTTAAGTATATAAAATTGTGTTCCTACTGATATTTAATTAAAAGCGTAAATGCAGTTTTATTATATACTATTTTGTAAAAAATCATACGGTAAACAAATCAACGTGGCATTCCCAACTGCACTCTTAGCCCAAAGATATTGTTGTCAGATGCTGCACATTGTTTTTCTCTAAGTGTTTTTTACTTACAATTTGTCTGAGCAAGACATATTAAAGCCGTCTTGTACAAAAACTCAAGTAATATACTTTATTAAGGTTTTTTTCTTAACGAATTAGTATCACTAGCGCAATAATATGGACGACCAATTTTTTCGAATAGAGTTATTTAAGAAAAATCTTTTTGAAAAAATATATGTCTGTATTTTATGATTCAGCTGACTGTTTCATATGTCAGAAATTTATGTTTAGCACACATATTATGTAGAACGCAATATAACACAGAAAAAATTTCCGAAAGTTTACACTTTATCTGTATATACTTCATTCCATATATATAATCAATATAAAAAAACTTTCGTTGTGTATAATAAGGTCCATAATGCGTAGCCTTTGTACTATACGTGTTGAAAAATACATATATACTCGTGAGTTATTTTATTATTGCTTATATACTCTCGAGTTTTTTTTGTAAAAGATAAAAGGCGTATAAAAGAATTTCTGAAATAAATGTTAAAAAAATTGCATTTTGAGGCATGAAAAAAATTATCTTGCTAATTTTGCACTCGTTTATTTTTTGCTCTAATCATGACTTCATTAAGTCTTGGGTTCGGAAACAATAAAGGACACGCAATTATGGCCAACAGTATATGGCCATTATATGAGGAGCTTTTTTTTTTACATATTTTAGGTATGTAAATTTGCATGAACATACAAATTCAAAGATTGTCAAAAATTTTAAAACGCAAACATTGGATGATCAACGACAATACAGACTATGTAGGACAAAAGTGTAGGCTGAATTTTGTGGCATTAAAAAAACGTATTTATTATTATCGTTAAAATGATAGGTAAGGGCGACAAAAAATGCAAGCATGTGCCAAAACAAACAAAATAGGCTGCAAAATTCCTTACCTGACGTAAACTAGTTTTAAGATCTTTTTTTTGAATCAGTTTTTTTTTGGCACTACATAATCAATATTATACATTTAATCCTTCGTAGGAATTATAAATATTATCATAAATTCATCCATAGATAAAATACCTTAACCTTTTTTCGCGGTATAATAAGTATGCCATATTTAGAAAATTTTGTCATTAGACATAAAATAACTACAGATTTTGTACTAGTCCTGTTGGCATGCAATCCACAAAACGAAAAAAAAAGTCGGAAGCACTCTTATGAGGAAGCAAAGCGCTTACAGGTTTACTTTAATGGTAAAAAAGAACACTTTATTGAACACAATAAAATTTGTTGGTTGCCAAAAAAACTCAACAAAATGATTAATAAAGCTTAAAGAGAACTGAGAATATAAATAAATAGCTCTTTTTCATAGATGTAGTCTCGGGAACAAATTTGATTTTATACGATAAGCCAGCAATTTTCCAAACGTAATCAACAAAGATAGGAGATACATGATACAAGTATCTACGTTTTAACACATAGCCCAAAAACAAAACGTTGCGAAAATGCCCCAAATCGACATTCTAAACATATTGCGCACAGCATGTGTAAAAAATTTTGCTAGAAAAATATATTAAAAGTGGAGCTTTTTCTTGTAGAGGCTATGGACGATTTTAAAGTACAGACGACCCCAAAAAATGGCTTTTATTCAATGCGAGAGTGTTACACATGAAAATGTTATGTGTAGTATTTAGAAAGGAAAAATCAATATGTTTGGAGCATATTTAAAATGCTAAACATAAACTTTTGCACTTAGAAAATATTGGATAGAATCAAAATTAGGCGTTTAAAAAAAGTATTTTCATAGTGAGAAACATTGAATAGCCATGAATGAAAGACGTATGAGAAAATTTTCATAGAGTATGTACGAAAAATGTACTTCCTAATGAAATGAAAAATCCTGATTTACTTGGCCTCAGAAAGTTTCAAAGAGCTATAAGTGAAAGAAAAAAAAAATAAAAAAACTGGAACATTAAAGATTGATCTATTAGAAAACAAACAAAAAGCAGGCTCTATTGGACAAATCCATATGCAAGAAATAAAGAGGTTACAATGCAACAAGTGTGCAGTTAAACTTTCAAAATAGAATTTAGGGTATAAAATTTTATTACAAGCAAAAAAACAAAATTGGAGCGTTAAGTGCAAAGAAAGAAGATTACTTTGCAACGGACTGGAAAACAAAAAAACCTTAAAAAGCGACAGAAACTTACAGGATACAACTTTAGAACGATTCTATTTGCATTTAGATTTTTGATATGTATATAAACTGATATTTGGCACAGGCGCGTCCCATTGTATAAGATCAGGGGCGACTTACATTTTTACAGAAAACAAAAAGTACTTTTATGCAACAATAACGTATAATTAGTTGATATAGAGAACAAAGACACACGTATATACATACAACTACACAAAAGCAAAAAAATGGGATGATCTTTTAACTTTTTATGTGGGTGAAAATGACAGACTTGATTCTTTAAATACAAAAACGTGCATATTTAAACAGGCTTTATATATAACAATTTTTAACAAATGCGATATTTAATCAGGTGATAGTTCACTAGTACACTGGACTGACTAAAAAAGCCTTTTTAAGGACGAAAACAGATTTTAAGGTATAAACAGAGACGCTGGAAAATCACGGTACAATTGCACAAAAGGTTAAAGACTAATTTAAACTTGTGGTTTTGCGGCGTAAACAAAACGAGGCTCAAAACTTACATGAAATCTACGCTGCCTTAACGATCAGTTAACAATACGTATATAATATAGCTGTATTACTGAACGAGATACAAGCATAAGAGGGCGAGGTACTTCATATTGAATTTTGTTATAGACTGTGTGCATATTGTACACCAAAAACAAAAAAAACAAAGACGGCATTTTCTGAATAAGCATAAGCAATATATTCAAAATTCCACAAAGCCGTCAAAATGCAGCAGCCATGATTCTAAAGTCTATGACAAACATTTTTGACGTGTTCCTTTGGTCATCTGCTATGTCTATATAGACCAGGGGTTCCATTCATAGCCTAAATTGAGACAATTTTTACTTTTGCGCCCTGTTTGTGGTAAATCAAAAGATGAATCGCAGCAATATAATCAAAACATAAATTATTGATTTACATGTTGATAACGAAATATATAGGAAAAACAAGTCAAGCTATAACACCAATAATCTATTCAATATGTAATTTACTACGTCTGTCATGTTTAACCAGAACCCTTAAACAAAACAGAAAGAGGTGCACTAAGAAAATATCACATACATACACGAGCCTAATTTACACCACTTCTGTACACCTTTTCTTGTTCTATCCGTTAGAAATTCCATAATATCTATAATGACAAGTATGCATCTAATCTTCCGGTACACAACATGAAGAAAATGCTGGCGTAAAAAAAAGTCGAAGAATTAGGAACTACAATGATAAATTTTAAGCATATGAATTACCCTATATTATTTCAAATAACCCGCAATACCTGTATTGTTTTTTTTTTAAAAAGAATCTTGCGCATTCATCGATGACCAGCACAAAATTATAAATCATGTTTATACTTTCATCTAAATAAAAACCGTGAGAAAACTCGTAGTATGTCGACGACAAACTAAAAGAGTTGCCAGAATTTTACAATTACTACGACAAATGCAATAAAATATGATCATCTCCTTAAAATACAATTATCAAGTCTTGTAATAACGAAAAAAAATAGAATTAGAGATGAAACCACATACGATTGCTAGAAATTTATTTCCGCTATTTTAAAAATTAAATAGAAGAGATATAGGTACGGTGAAGATTCTGTAAACGAAATTAAACAAATCCCATTATTCGGTATCGCCATAAAATCCGAAATAAAACTATATGTACTTAAATTATGACAGAAATAATAAAAAATGTTTTTAAATCTAGTTATACTTTGTTTAGTGTGAGTTATTTACGCTAAAGGTGGACGCAATCAAGTGTTAGTTTATATTAGATTTTTTTAAAAGAAAAGAATAAAAGATAATTTTTTTTTCAAGCGGGATTTGAAGACAACATCCAGGTTTAGTAATGTATTTAACGTAGTTAACTGATATTTGAACAAAAAAAATGATGGAATGGAAAAAATGTATAAGTATTTGCACAGATGGGGCGCCAAATATAATAGAAGAAAAAACCGGACTAAGATCATATTTAAACAGAAAATTGATACGCGAATATTTCATCATTGTGATATACATGAACAAGCCTTTTCGCTAAATTATCACTTAATCTGTTTTTAAATGAATGTACTGAAATGTTTAATATGATCAATTTTGTCAAAGCTAGCCCCATAAGGTAAATAATCTTAAAACCTAATAAGTGGAGGATTATTTTATTAAAGGAACTTACCAATAATATAAATGTGAGGTGGTTGTGGCGAGGATTTGCCTTTCAAAGACTATTTTGCAAGAGAAATATTTTGAAAGTGTTTTGGATGTATTCAAAATCGGAGGAGTATGTTTTTTTTCAGATGATGCCTTTTTTGTAACCAAATTGGTCTTTTCTGGTGACTTGCTTACATTTATTAACAACAAACAAAAAAATGCAGGATAACAATCATAATCTTTTCATTTGTGGAATCCATTATAAATTTGAAACAAAAAAATGTATACTTTATATTCAGTATACATATCAAGATGATTTGTCACTGTAGGATGTCTATATTAACAATCTTTTTGCACACATATAAAAAATGATATTGGTTGCAATGATACAGGCGTGCATAAGTGGTATTGATTACTATTTTCACATATTAAACATAAATACTTGTTAGAAAAAAGGATTTTAGACTCATTTTAGACCGAAAAATTTCAAAATTTACAATTTTCACTGCAGCAAAATGGGGAAATGAAATAAATTGTTTTTGATCAGGATTTACGACATAGATTTTTTAAATATGAAATATCTCATTACTTTGGAGGCTTACATAAGAACCACCAACTACATATCTTTGATCACAGTAAGATTGTAAGGTAATATGGATCGAACTACGAATGTAGAGCGGGGACTTAGCAAATTAAATGTCGCGCGCCATGCCCGATACCCGTGCCATACTTGATACCATAGGCTAAAAATCATAGTAAAATAACACAATAATATGAAATAAACACCCGATTGCTACAGAAAACCCATTTTTTTGTGCATAAACAACAAAAAACATGAAAGTAGATTTTTCTTAGAAAAAATATTTTTTAAAATTAAAAATCGAAAAACGACATAATTTTTTGTCATATCAAAATAACACATGTATCATACATATGATACATATTGTTAACATATAATATATATGTTTTCAATGTAACCGTTGCTACGTTATATATAGTTGGTATCAGTTATGGCACGGGTTCGGGCCTGGCGCGCGACATTTATTATAGTTATATTTTTTGGTGTTTTTTTTTTGGTCTAAAATGCAAATTAAGCAACATCCGTAACTATAATTTTTCATTTCTAATAGGATAACTTTTTTTTTTGCACTTTGGGACGTAAATTAGGATTTCACACACTTCTTATTTAATTAATACAATCCAATCATAACTTGATAGCAGATTGCTATAATTGTATTTATAGTTGGCAAAAATCGCTTTTTATCTTATTTAAATATCTTTTTGGCACATATGGCTATTCGGAATGATCTGATTAGTATAACAAGTTACTAATAACCGGCTATTCTTTTATTTGGTTGCGATATCGGTTTTTGAGCTTTTAGGATGGTCATAAATTTTTATCTAGAAATTGTTGCGTGTTTTAGTATTCATAAAAAAATTGTTAGTGATCATTTTAATAGAGGATAAAAGGGAAATTATACACGATACATAATAAATAAATAACTTAGCTTGTGAACTACATTAAAATGGCGTCAGTTTTTTGCAAAAAAATGTAGTAAAGGGTTGTTTTTAAGGGGCAGGAATAAATGTCAGTATCTATTTAATGATTGATTGATACTAAAGACAATATAATGAAGAAAATATAATTTTGAATTTTGTGTGTAAAATATAGAGATTATACACTGATGCAAACTTTGCGACGGGAGTCAAACATTGGGTAAAAAAAGAAATACTTAGGGTATATAGATGCCATCGAATTATTTTTATTATATTTTGAGTACGTTGTATATGAAAGAAGTATAATCTTAATAGATGCTGTGAGTTTTTTGGGTGCATGGAATGTTGCGAATGGTTTTAATCGCTCAAAAGATATAGCTTGTATTTTTATTTAGTATTTGCTATGTTTTATAGTGATCATGATTTCAAGGGTGATAATAAATTAATTTTAAATGCAAACATTGACAATTATTTGATTGAAATCATCGATTTGTTTGTTGCATGAATACTTGTGAAAGTGCAATGCTTTACATTTATTTAATATGCTTGCATATTTCGTGTTTTTTATCTATCCCTCTAATGACAATTAATAAAATGGGTGTAGATGAAAAAAGGAATATTTAAACAAGCAAAAAGATAAAAAAAACAATAACATGCGTTTTATTAATGTGATGACACAATACGAAATTTATCCTTATAAATAAAATTCCGGATATACCTATTTACGTAAGCATCTTTTAAGTCTCCACTTCAAGCGTTTTTATCTAACATCAACAAAATGATTGCATCTTAACAAATAAAAAATAATTAATATGTACGGATGGATATGAAAAAGACGAGGTTTAGTTGTAGGTCTTTAAGTGGTGTAAATTTTATCGAACTGAAGTACACGATTTTGAAACCAGT
>JAQFYM010004670.1:0-14891 GCA_034694785.1 Agrenia bidenticulata
TTTTTTACAATAAAAAAACACTTTTATCTTTTTTACAAAAAAAAATTAGCAGCGGGTCCTTTGAAAATTCCTTAGCTACGCCACTGATATGTAACGACTGACATTTGCTTGTTAGGCATTATTTTATATTGTTGTTGCTCCTGTACCTACAACTCTTTTAAAAGGTAGAAATAAGTAGCATTCTCCTTACTTGTTGTACATTTTGTATTATTTTATACGATTCTAACCGTTTTTTCAAAAAGTTGTATCAAATAATACATTTGAAATACATATAAATAACAATGAAATCTTGGGACAACGGGTTCCCTTATAATTATCCGGGACGTGTGTTAACGTTGTTTTTTGTACTGAAATCCAGGGAGATCGGGATCACGCGTCCCGGGATTTCAAACCCGTAAATCATTTAAAAGTAGCTAATTAATAAAAATTTTGTCAAAAAAACATTTTGGTTTTTACTTTACAATAAAGATTAATTTATTTTTTCATCTAAAATCTGAAAAGGGATAACCCGTCCACCCCCAGATTTTTGATAAATTTTTTTCGAAGGAAAAGAGGAGGGGTTATTTACCCCCCTCCCCCCCCCCTTTATTACCCCTTCCTTGTCAATACACCACTGATTATAGTGTTATACGTTTTTTGTGACAAAAAAAGACACGAGTCTTGTAAACAGTGTGTCTTTTATGAAAACTCATTTTTTACTAAAAAAAAAACAATATTTGTTTTTACATTACATTTATAAAATCAACACTTATATAAAACTGAATTAGTGTTAAAAGAGACATTTGTGTTTTTTTAAAGAACGTATATCAATAAAAGTTGCTAAAGAACAAGATTTTTTATAAAACAAGGCCTGTTGCTTGTTAGATTTAGAAAAAACATTTTGATGATTTTTTTAATATATTAGAAATTCTCAAGAAGACCTAATGTCATGCAAGCTTATGTGTGCATTATCTTTTTTAAAAATTCACCAAACATTATTGCAAGGAACTAACTATATAAAGAGCCAGCATCCTGTTATTCGACCTAACTACAAATGCTTTTTTATGCTTGTAGTATTCTGTCTAAGCAGTATTAAAAATTGGTATAAGAAAAATTATTATTGACCTATTCAAAACAAAAAATTTCTTTTTTTAGAAAAAAAGAAGTAAAAAGTTTTTTGTGCAAAAAATCAATACTAAAAGACTTTTCACAAAAATACACATAGGGTTCTTTTTTATTATGAACAGAAAAATACATAGAATGTTATTATGCAACAAATGTATAATAAAATACGGGTAATCGTCACTTTACAATCTTCAGTCTCAATATCACGGAAAAAATTTAGAAACTAAAAAAAAAAATTCTGTCATATAAATTTCACGAAAAATAAACTGCAGGAATAATAAAATTTGTACAAAAAAACAAATATGGGTATACATGTGAAATGCATGGATTAAATATCACTAATTAGTATAATTAAATACGGGTATGAACAACAACTTTCTTTTGTTTATCAACCCCTGAAAAAAAAGCGAAATAACAAAAAAACAATATAAAAAAAACAAATAAAAAAATGAAAATTTCGTATTTTATTTTGAAATTGCATTGTAAAGATATCTTCATTAGTGCTTCGTATTGCCTCCTACTAAAACACAATTTTTTTTGGCAATATTTATATTCATTACCCCCTAGTTTGTACGAAGAATTTTTTTTATTTTATTTTGTCCCACATGTAGTTATGACGTTATTAAGCGTACATTAAAAAAACCTTGAAAAAAGAAAATGATAGGAGATTTAAGCTGTTTACATTAGAAATTGATATAAGTATAACATTTTCGGTTTAGAAACATCTAAATGAAACTGGTATGAACACAAGTATTTTTTAAATATGCAAAAAAAAATAACTCAAATAGCCACTTACAACCAGATATATAATAAGAAAATGTAAATAGATTTTAAGAGGAGTATATCAAGATTTGTTCATGATGATGATTATACTTCTATAAATAAAATATTTAAGGCAGTAACAAGAATCGTTTTACAATTTGTACAAATGGAATAATTCATTATACGATTTATCAAATTTTTGGATGAGCCTCGTGAATTCTTCGACTTCTTAATAACAACTATTTGCAACCTATTATTTATTTATTTGGTATCTGCCTTTATAGCAGATAATCTAAAACATCAATTTATCACATTTCCTTAACAATCATATATCACTATCTTTATCATGTCATTTTCAAACACGTCAGAAAAGCCAAAAATATACAGTACTCGTTGTTGCTATTTCTATCGTCCATATGCGATTTTGAGTTGTGCAAACGATGTATCTCGCCGAGATACACACGTTGCATCACTCGAAATCCATTTTAAGCCATTCTTAGCTATTTCTCAGTAGAATCCAACAGACGGCAAATGTTATCACATTTGCCACCAACACAAATGAACAAAAAGATTACAAAAAAAAATATCACAGAATCGGCCTATAAATTTATTGAAGAAAAGGAATTATTAACGTTTATTACAATTTTTCAAGTCTATCTGCGAGTGATACTAAGCAGGATAAACTTATTTGGGATAAGAAAAGTATTCTATATTATACCGTGGTCGCAAAAAGAGTTGCTTTAAGAAGATTTACATTTTTATATTACAAGTTACAATTTTTTTCTAAGGATGATAAGCAGGAAGAATATATAGTAAACAAAAAAAAATGGTGACAGGATGGTAAATAGTTTACAGAGCTCCTTCTATCCTGGTGAGAATTTATCAATAGATGAAACTATATGCATATGTAAAGACCAGGGGTTGAATAGAGTCTATGATCCAAATAAACCCCTGTAGTTTGGAATAAAGGTTGATATATTGTGTGATTCTCGAACAGGTTATTTATTAGATTTTATTGCTGTGCTTAAAAATCGACAATTTTAAAAACTTTTACAGCGATGAATAATAGAAAATCGAAGACAAAAACCATATTTTACATATAAACAATTATTCTAATTCTTTGTTTTTTTAAATTTTACTGAAAAAGCAAATACACACAAATGGAACCATAAGAAAAAATCGGGATTCCCAAATGAAATATTCAACAATTTACAAAAAATCTAATCTAATTTAATTAATAAATTTTAAATAGAAATATATTATTTATAAATTACATATATAAAAAGCATGTATCTTTTATTTCAACTGTTTATTTAACTAAAATCATAAAAGAAAGTAAAGATATGGAAAATAAATACAAAAACAGGTAAAAAAGAATTAGAAAGGTACTAAAATACATGCCAAAAGCTGTACACCAATACAATGTAAATATAAATGACACGAATATGTTTAATCACCTTCTTTCTTTTTGAATTAATTGCGTAGGACATAGAAATGGGATCGGAAATATTCATTTTTTTGTGTGAAATAATTATTAACAAATCATATTTTTTATGGAGTCTAACTCAACAAAAAAAAATTGAAATATTTTTATTACTATGTTGACGACCAAATTATTGGAAATTAAGCCAGTAGCAGCCAAAATCATTATTTTGAAATTTCTAAAAAACGTTGGAAGATGTGTAGAATATTAAAGTAATGACAGAAGAAGTCAAACTAAGCATTTGTGTAATACATGTAAAAAATATTTTTTCTCGGGAGTGTTTTAATAACAATCATGATCGCGAACACAAAAAAACGAATAAAAAAAAAATAACTTTTATAATACAACCGAATTATTTCTTTATAGTTTCTGATACAAATAGTATTTTTATACCCACTTGTATCTAATTATGTCACTACGCATATACTCGTCATAACTTTAATACGGGTTTTTATTACATGACGCATATTCGCGTCATAACTACAATAAGGTTGAAAGTATAATGACGAATATACGCGTTTTATTTTTACCCAGATTTACATGGAAAGCATGCGTTATATACAATGCGCGCATGCAGCATGAAATTGCTGATTTATATTTCAAATGTTTTTATTTTATATATGTTTCTCAATTAAGCATATTTTGACTACAAGTTTGTTGTAAATCATATGTAAAAACACTACGACTACACTATAAAGACACCGTTATACTATTAATTTGTGAATTTTAAGTTTATCTTGGACAAATTTTTAGTTAATTGTTTTCATCAAACGACAGTACCACAAAGTTTTTTTTTAATGTCTTGTTTGTGCTGGAAGCGAAACATTTTATATTTTCAGTTTATAAAAACTGCATTCCTTTTATAAATTTCAGCGCCGTTGTAAATTTTTTTACCAAATAATTAATTATATATTATTTTACTTAATTTATATTATAAAAAAATCTATTACGGATCATTTTTTTAGTAACCTGCAACCTGTAACCTGTAACCTGTAACCTGTAACCTGTAACCTTTTATTTTAATAAAATGTTATCTTTTATTCTGCAATGTATTTTCTGCCTACAAATTTAATTGTTTTTCACATTTAATCTTTATATTCAAAGCCAGAAATATCAACGCAGTTGTTTTGCCCTTATATACGAGAAGAAGCGTTTGACAGCGCAATTAAACATAATTATATTATGTTCGCGTTCAATCATTATTTTTAGTTCATATTGCTATTTTGCCGTCTTAACTTATAAAATACGAGTTTCGGTTCACATTCAGAATGACATTGTATGTTGTGTGTCGCATACACGCGTTTTATATAAATTTTCCGCTAACTTTGCACAGAAATGGTGTATCAACTTATTTTTTGATAACAATTTTTTCTGGTTATTTTAGGTCTTATTCAATAGAACATGCGTTTTTTTACGTTTTTTGCTTTTGTCTATATAGATGTTTTACATTTTTTGTGTATTTGCGCATGGTTTAATTGAAGCCAAGAAATATTTCGTTGAAATAACTACAATTTTATAAGGAAATTATTTTTTGCTTTTTACTTATTGCCTATTGCCATAATTGATGTATGGTAATAATACTATTACCTAGATTAAACTTTGGTATAGTGTTATATATAGTACCTTTTTTTCTATCTTTTACTTGTCTACTTTGGATAATAAAATTTAAACGATGATGTTTTTTCTAAGATTTTTAACAGTATTTACATTTTTAAGTGGTGCAACAGAAACAGGCTGATAGTGATGTTAGACCTTTTTAACAAAACAAAATTTTCCCTTGTATTTCTTATCGCTCTGACGTGTAATAATAAAAAACAATCTATGCTATACATCATTTTCTTTATACTGGTTTTTTTAAATGTTAATTGTTTTACACATCTACGGCTGTGTTCTATGGTCTTACACCTGTCCAAATGTTTAAAGATATAATAAATTGTACTTGCGTGTACAGTTCTCTATACTTATACGCATTTACTTTTTTATTATATTTTGCTAGAGATTTCAAACGCGAAAGCCTTAACCTAATCACAAATATTATATAGGGGGTAATAGAATCGTACTTGAAACAGTAACCGCTACAGTGTTTTATTTCTTCTAGAGACATTGGTCTTCTTTTGTATATTCTAAGGCATTCAATGCTTATATGTGTTTATTTTTTTTCTGTTTTTATATCCTAACGTTCTACTAGATATATACTTATTTGCATAATATATACAAAAAAATTTGCCTAACAAACAAAAATAGCTTGGTTACAGCAGAAGATAACAGTATACGTTGAATAAAAACAAAAAACAAGATATTCCTTGTTACCAACATGCTGAATATTTTTTTTAGTTTATTATCTTTTTTAAATTAAGCAATATTCTACATCTTTGTCGGTACAATATTAACAGTAAGCAACACAAACTGTTATTATGGGCGTGTTCTGTGTTTTTTTGGTATAGTGAAAATCACACTTGTGATTACCGCTTTACTACTTTTTCAAAAAGTGTATTTTTCTTTTTATGTGTATTTTTAATACTAATGCGATACTTACCTATAGTGAAAACTTAGTAAATTTCGATACAGTAACTCTCTGTAGTACAATTTAAAATCACTATTTTAAACAAATCATCCAGTTGAAACACACAATAAATTCACTTAGTAGAGTTCGTGCTTAGTATAATTCTTTATAGTAAAGAAAATTAGAAAATACACAAAAGAATTAACACTATGAAAAATTTTTCACTATTGTAAATTATAGTATTTTTGCAATGCACTATTTCAATATAGATAATTATTCTTTACATGCCGTTAAGCATTGCAGTTACATTTTATATCCATAATATATTTTTTAGATTTATGTCTCTGTCTAAAACAAAAAATAAGCATTTACGTTATATTCAAGATTTCACTGTATGCATGCAGATAGTGGCGTATATGGAGGGGGGGTGGGGGAGGGATGGGGAAAGGTGACGTTACAAAAAGCGCGCCTGACTCTAAGAATGGGTCTTCGTTCGTGCAGAGATTACTTTAAAGACTACTTTTACCAGTATATATTCCAACAACATATTTAATACAGATTTTTTGCTTTTTAAATCTAGTTTTTTGCCTAGTCTTTTTACAAAAAAAACTGACTAGCCTTAAGTTGAAGAATTTTTGCAAACGCCAATGCTAGCATATTTAGAACATATTTCTTAAAGACGATAAAAAATCAATAGTTTGTAATTAATGTGTTAACGTGTAATTACGCTAGTAAATATTAGGTAAAAATTATTATTAGAGAGAAATCATACAAACACTTTTTTGTAGATGTATCTATCCGCAATAAAAAAATGATATATTATAAGAATAACTGTTTTCATCGTTGTTTTTTATATATCAGCTAATACTGTTGTTTACGTGTCTTAAAAATTTGTATGTAAACTCTTTTTAACCTTTGTTAAAATATATGTTGTGACAGAGAGATGTGTATTTTAAAACAAAAATTTGATTGTAATTTTAAAAAGGACGTAAACACGATTAATCTGATACTAAGCAGGTTAAAAAGGTATACTACTTTATTAATACTGCAAAACATTACGTTTAAATGTATCAAATTGACAAAGCAGTATTAGGCTGGCAACCAAAATACAAAACACTAAAAACCTGCATGTAGCCCCGGTATTCAATTTACAACCTTGTCTTACGACCAGTTCACTTTTCGTGTATTATTTGATACAGTTTTGGGTTTTATTAATTTTGCAATATCCGTTGACAGTAATCGAAAACCAAACTGTTGACTATATTACCATAATGAGCGGCCGATTATTTTTGGCCTATCGTACATATTCTTTATCAGTAAAAACGCATATATATGTTACCAGATATATATAATTTAAACTTTTTTATAAAAACTATAACTTATTGTACCGTTGGGTACTTAAAATGTGTAACATTAATACATGTTCAAAATTTAAACAAATTTTGTGTAACAACTATAAAAAGTTTTTGTTACAAATGCATTCCAGTTTTTATGTATGTCGGCTATAACATAACTGACTAGTTTTTTGGTATTTTCATATGAGTTTGTTACGTGAATTTACCCTATTTTCTAAAAAGCAACCAAAATATTTTTTAGGGTATTTTTATATCTGCTTGCATGTAGAAAATATACGGAAAAACATATCCTATCTAGTACCTACATAGCATCACTTTTATTTCTATTTAAAGTTTGTTACTACGCATTTTTTATTTTTAAGTATATGTTTATGCGTCGTGTATATTGATGAGATTTACAAGGCGATTTATTATCTATCACTAAAAAGATAGTTGTAGCGGAAATGCATATCAGTTATTGGTATTTTTGATATTTTGTTACTTACGTATTTCTATGAAAAAATAACCGACGAAAGAACCGGTAGAGACAAATATCTTTTTCCATACTTGCTGTATCTACATACGTGTATTTAAAAAAATGTATAAATACCCTACACTGATTTCACATATAATGCAGAAAAATATACGCCAATAATGTTTGTGTAGGCAGGTTTTGCTGCTTACATAATTATTAAATTGTTTTTAAAACGATAAGTTCAGAATACTACCAAACATTTTTTTTTTATAAAAAATTGCTATTTAGTATTCTGTACTGATCGTTTAAAAAAATAAATGTATACCTATTTGTAATTTTTGCGTGTAAAAATTATTGTGATAACAGATTCCGTTTTCGTTGTAGGTAGTATGAAAATATTTAATTTTTGTGCAATGTTGCATTTCAAAGCGGATTCGTTATTTTTATTTTATATATACAGAATGCATAGAAAAATTTATTTTAAGGTTTTTTATAGAGCTTAAACGTAGATAAAAGTTTCAAATACCTTTTTATTGTTATCTAAGGCATTCTTTTCACTGTATTACACGCAATCTGGCAAAAACATGTGTATTCTGTACATAAATAAGTAAAACAAAATTGGATCTATGTATAACGCCTGTTTATAAAAAACCATAGACGTCATGTAAAAATGTATTGCCTTTTAGATTTTAATACAGAAAAAAAAGTATTAAACCAGAATTGCCTATATGAGGTTTTTTTGTACGTCTTCGGTTTTATGCTGTTCTGTGTTTGTGTATTTTTTTTTCAAACCTTTCTCTTGATTTTTACTAATGATGTATCTTCTTTTGATACTAAATTTATTGTGCAATTCTTACAGCAAAAAAATGTGTATAATTAATGATTATAGTTATTTTTACGATAATGGTAAAAGCTTCTATAAAATCTTGCACAAATCAGGATTTTGTGGTTACTTTTTTGTCATTCTTTATGGCAGGAGTTCTCAAGCAAAAATAAATTATTATCCCTATTTTAAATATTCACAAGTTTGTGAGTATTCATGCAGATAAGCCCAGTAATTTTTAACCTAACAAGATATATTTACTATTTAATGTATAAGTATTTAAGGAAAGGGTATATTAACTATTTTCTAGTATGTCCGGTTACCAGGGCCTCCGTGAATAGCATGGGGGACCGGGATTAAAACATAAAAAAAAATTAGGGACCCTGATACACCTCACATGACTACCAGGTACGACCACTTTGTCTGTTGCATCTTTATATCTACACCGCAAGTCTTCGTAAGTGCAGAAAAGACAGACCGTAATACCAAACCGGGTATAGAAAGTAATTTGGTACCGAAGAAATTTGTAGCACATTTATTTCAAAAATTATCTGCGTAACGGCAAAGTAGCTAGAAATCATCATTCAAACAAAAAAATGGCCCCCCTAACCTTTTTTTTGATAAAAAATATGTGGATTTATTCAAAAAAAAACTAATAAAAACTAAGTAAGCGATATTTACCTTACATAGAAGTTGCATTGGAACACTGGAAACAAAAAAAATATTTTTAAAATAAATTATAATCATGCAATTTACAGAAAAAAAGCAAATAGGGAAGCCCCTAGGTACGATAGGGGCCCCTATCTACGGGCCGGCTGCTAAATATATAGTTTAAAGATTAGATTTTTTTATGAATTACTATAGAGGCCTCTTTTTATACCAAGTCCTACACTAAACCTTCCTTCTTCACCCCCTACCCCCATACCTTCCGGAGGCACTGCCGGTCACATCAAAGTTACTTCTCCGGATGTTAAATTAGATTTAATATGAATAATAAAAATCGTTAAAAAGTACGAATGACTAAAATATCTAAGCTTGTACTCCTTACTTTGTTAATTTCTAATCTACTTTTTTCTGGGAATTACAAAAATGTGTAGACTAATATCCGGAATCTAATATGAAAAAAAATATATTAAATGTTTTGAATGCTTAAAATATGCCACCTGAATCTTGTATTAAATTCGACTATGCAAAAGTGTGTATTTATTGTCTTTATAACGAATCTGTGTCCACGCCTTTTCTTTTGGGCTTATCATTTTGTGATCGTAATGGAAATACAAAAATTATAATCGTTCACAGGCTATCACTTCTAAATACCTGCTCGTTGGTATAAAAAAACGCAAAATAAGTCTTTTCTGTTGTAAAATATCTCCATATTTTTTTGTTTTGATTTCTTAAAGACCTATTTTTTGCAAAAAAATTTACAGTTTTTGTTATTCTGCAATCTACGAACCCGATGCTCATGTGGCCTTTTCATTACCGGGCTAGTATTTCGTAAATTCATGGGTACTAGGGTTTACTGTCTTAACCTTATTTTCATTAATATATCCTTAAAGACAACATATATATTATGCGTTTTGTAAATACCCAAAATAAAGTTATGCGGTTTTAATTGCACAACACACTAGCTTGCTTCTTTTTTTTGCCGATATAGCATTTGGTGTATCGCAATTTATGCATACAGAATATAACAATAAACACCATTTAATGAAGGTACTTAGAATATTGAACCACCTTTGCGATGCTACGAACTAGAGACCATTTTTGTTTGCCCATATGATCAAATAGTTTTTTTTTTTTTTTTGCTTTTATTCTCTTTTGTTTTTTGGATGCTTTTTTGTATAAACCAAATATAAAAAGAATCGTACTAAATATTAATATAAAAAATCCGGTGCTTTTTATGTGGGAATAAAACGTGCAAATGATAGGAAAATTTTTGCGTAAAATTATAAGCCTAGATACATATATATTCTTTTGTGTTTTTTTATAGGCCAATTAGCGCGCTGTATTTTCTAAGCACTTTTTTTATAGCATTTCAACTTTTCTATATTGAACCTACCACTTATAGTATTTTACCGATTCCCAAAATATAAAGTATTGCACGTAAAGATCATTAATTTAACTCTAGGAAATGAAAGTGAACTTCATTATAAAAAAAACGAAAGCATCAATCTTAAAAGTATAAAAATATGTATGTAGCGACAGACCTGCATACATTAAATACGTAGACAATTCCGTGCTAAAATCTGTGTTTATACAATGTTTATCGAACTAAAAAAAAAAATTAAATTGGGCAAAGATTTGTACACTAAAAAAGCCAAAGAATAATAAACTCCATAATAATAAACAAAACTAAAGCAAGATTTTTTTTAACTACAAAAAAACCTTTCAGCAATATTTTCTTCGGCTTTTTATGATAACGAAAATTTTAAGCACGCATCACAAAATCTATATACTAACAAAAACTGCATACTAACAAAAACACCGCTAAAATGTATCAACCGTTTAAACAAGATAAGCTGTGAGGCAATTACAATTATACATACTAAAAAACAGTGCAAAAAAGTGCATGTAAATTTTTCCTGGGAGCGGATAGATCGTTTTTTTTTGCATTTAAGTATGAACCTCTATTTATGGTTAAAGTTTTTTGGTATAGTTTTTTTTTCAATTTTACTTTTTTTTGCCGACGCATTTACAAAAACAACCCCATTCTTGCAGATAAGCACAAAAACAAAATCAGAATGTAGCAATAACAATGTTGTCAGATAAACGAACAGAGTCGGGCTGAACACAACAACCTGACGCATTTTATTGCTGGCCGCTTATTTTTGTTAGATATTATTTAGGTTGAGTATTACTGTATATACTATACAAAAAAACAACAAAAGTATTCATACCCAAAGCCTCCTACAATGCATTACAATTGTCTGTTGCAACTAATGCTAACAGCTCTTTACACTGTAAAGTCAGGTCAAATTATAATTCTTTTGTCTTCAAAAACATTTGCTGTATAGAATTTAACGAAAAAAAAATTACAACGTCAATATTTGAAAATTTGCAGTTGTACCATCAGTTAAAGTCACCAAAATGAATCCTACCCAAAAAAAAGCATAATTTGGTTTATATGCGCATCTAAATAGCGCAATCAAAAGCTATAGCGATTCTGTACAAGAATCGATTACTAATTCGCATTTTTAAGCCTGAAAACCCAATCTTTTTATGTGTTCTTTTATATTAAGATTATGATACATTTAGTATCATATCTGTGCCAAAAGATAAAACGAAGTTTTAAAAAAGTAAAAAACCAAAAAATAAAATTATATGGCACAAAAAAGTGGATGTAAAATGTCCTTTCCACCACGAAGAAATGCTGCCGCGGAACCGCGCCTTTTTTAGCCCCATCTACCGAAATGGCTTTAAATACTGCTATCAATCATTTTTTTAGCATAAAAAAATGCATCATCTATATTTCAATGAAAAAAATAATATCCAAACAAACAATCCCGCAAATTTATTGTAAAAGTATGATAAAAAAATACTATAGAATTTATAATTAATGATATTTGACTTCATTTTTTATAAGCGGTTTTGCCGACTCTTTTTGTTATAAAAGCTAAATAAATAATCTATTTTGGTCATCAATAGAAAACTACAATATATTTATCTTTGTTTTTTATGTATTTATACAAAACTATTAGTGTTAAATCGTGTTCGGATGTTTTTGCCCAATCAAAATTGCATGCTTAAGGTGTTTGAAATACAAAACTAGCTAACCGACACTGATTTTTTTATATTGCCTGCTTAAACCTGTATAGAACTAGGTAACCTTTTATATGCAAAATATACTTGCTTGTTTTTTTCGCAATGCAAAGAATAGTAGTATGTTGTTAGAAAAGATATATGGTGTAATTTTGAGAGGTGTATTTATTTATATAGAAATTTTTATTCTAATTATTACCCATAATTACCGAAGCTGGTATATTGCCAGCATACCATGCTAATTTTAAATATACTCTAAGAGTACGAAATTAACTTTAAAATCTGCCATTGTAATTTAGCAGCATAACAATGTTGTTATCTACGGTTTCAAATACCACTTATATAAAAATAGAATGCAAAAAAAAAGCAAATGTAGAAAACCATTATTACATTTATATTTACATTTTATTCGTTTAAAACAGACTGTGTAGTCAGTGTAAAAAAGACATGTATATTTTTTATTAAACTAATCTTATATACCGTAAATGATAAACATTTTTACTGAAAAAAAATTAAGTTCTAAAGATATGCGAATTTATATAGTTCGGTGTCGTATTGCGTAAAATCTATTGCTTTCTAATACGTGATACGCCCTAAAAAATATACTTTTTATTTATGTGTTTTTACTTCTTAAATTTTTTTTTACGGGTAAATGCTGCATGCTTCACACCCTTTACCTTCATATATAATACCTTCATTTTTAAAGTTTATGAAAATTTAAAAGCAAATATATTGTATCTAACGCTTTTGCCCGTACAGATATTATCTAAAAGTTAGTAGCAATGTCTGGTTTTTGAAAAGACGCAAATATTATACATTTTTCGTAGTTCGTGCTACATAGCCGCAGTACATTTTCTTTTTGAATGCATTTCAACATTTTTTTTTTTTAACGCAAGGTCAAAAAGTGCGACCAAAATTGAAATTTTTGTTTTTTACAGTAGTCTTTCCGTTTAAACATGCTAACAACACAGTTTTTGTTTGAAAAAAAATTATGCGGGGTCTTTATAGTACATGCATCATTTTTATTACACAAGCCGCTATTCTTTCGAAAAACAGATGCAACAAGGCCTTTAAAAAAGGCATTTAAATGCGATCTTACATAAATAATAAAATTAATTGATCGTAAATAGGAAAAAATACTAATAAAAAATGACAAAGAATATTTGTAGAAAGCATATTTTGAAATCATAAAGTATAAGTTACAATGTTATAGTAACCACTTAAATATTAATTCAATTTAATTTTTCTTTTTAAATTTAATATTCAGTTTCTTTGAATTCAGCGCACAATATACGATTGTATTAGCTCGTATTTGTGTTGGCACGCTTAACAACATAGACAGTTATACTATATATAGGTTAGAAGTTTTGTACACAAAAAGTTAAAACAATTGTAGTGTAGGCGACTAAAACGTTCGCCTATATTTGCCATTTTGTACATGCAACCACTATACGTACATCGTAAACTAAATAATTTAGCATTAGAGTAATAGAAAGAGCTTTTGAAACGTAAGAAAGTTCATATAAATCATTTTATGAAAGTAACTAGTAGGATATTGTCATTGCTTTATCTTGTGTTTTTTTATACAACATGCGTATAAATATGCAGCTTTTTTTTTGTTCGTTCATGAAAAATCTATTTTTTTTATATTTTTTCGCGTTGTTAATTTTTGTTGTAATCTTAAAACTTTTTGTCCTTCGAAATAAAAATCAGCAAAAATTGTAGTTAATTGCTTTATTATGTTTCTCTATAGCAGATACAAACACTTGTGTACAAACACACAAATATAGTTTCCCTGTTTTAGCAAATGCAAAATCTGTTTGCTATAAAGCAATGAATTTTTTCTTACATGTGCAATATAAACGCTTAAAATATCAAATAAAAAAACACCATTTAACAAAATATCAGACCTGAACATAATGTGTAGTTGATACCAAAGTAATTAGTGGTTTTTTATACATAAATAGCCAAAAAACTGTACAAGTAAGTACGAATTATAGAAAAAACTACAACAGTGCTGCTTCTCTTTTATCTGCAAAAAGACGCATTATACTAGCTATTTATGAAAGACTTGCTTTTACCCCTCGACCCCTCCCCCTCATACGCCTCGACTACAAACTAGACACGCGTACATGCAAAAAATGTGAAAAAAATGTTTTTTGTTGTAACAAGATATTTTTTAAAATGTAAAAAAGCATTAAAAAAGAAATTACCTGTCCATTGATAAATAACTATCTTTTTGATTGTTTATTGTGAGCTAGCATATAAACCATTTGTTGACGTTTTTTTTACAAGGTCAACCGTTGTAATGCTGTGGCTCGTCAATTTGTTACGCGCTTTCAGTAAAATCATTTTAGAAGATTTGTTCTTGTTATTATAGATGCGATAACAAGAGTACACACTGTAGGTTTTTTACTGATCTGTTTTTACGCACTTTTCATATCGAGGTTTCGTTTATTCAATGCTTTCGGCCTTTATACTTGTATTTACAAAGTGTTTTGTAATCGAGCTCTTTCCTTTGCCTAAAAACTTATAGGAATTTTTTGTAAAGATAGTGTAACCTAACAAAAATTGACGGTAACTGCCTAACACGCTTGTTTAGTTGTTTAGTTGTTGCAATATTTTTTAAAGCTAATTTGTTTCAAAAC
>JAQFYM010004671.1:0-14890 GCA_034694785.1 Agrenia bidenticulata
AACTTAACAAATTTACTCTGCTATTTTAGATTTTTGAAGAGTAAATTTGAAGAGTTCAAAGTTTTTGGTGAAACGCACTTTATCTTCACTCTGCTAATTTTGAAAAGTGTAGAGTGTAGAGTGAAGTGTGAAGAGTGTAGATTGGTGAAATAGGCTACAGGTCTTCGATGATAAAAAATTCGTTTACGTCAGCTCCATCCGCCAGCAACAGGTGAATCGGGGAAATGTCGAAGTGTCCTTGACGGCTTGATTGAAACGGTGTTCATTCCCAAGTTAATTAAATCCCAAGCTCGATTTTGAATTAAGGATGAGCAGCCAAGAGCTTAGAGTAGCACCTGAAAATGATGGATGTCGAAAAAAGCAACAAACTAGGTGATCAGTTGATAAAAAGAAATTCAAAACCAATTTAGCTCTTATTTGCTTTCTCCTCTTGACTCTTGACCAAACGGTAGAGTAGATGAAGCTTATAGCATTTTATTAACTATGGCTAATATATATAATGCATGACGACAGACCTTAGGACATTCGCTCAAGATCCGATGTTCCAACTGCCAACCCTTGTGAAGAGAAAGCAGTAGCAAGTATGTCGCAAAATTTAACCAAGTAGTAGAGGTTCATCTCATGCCAAATCCCTCTCCCCACGCTGCGCATCGGATTCAGATGTACTGATGAAAGTATAGGAAGGCTGGATAATGGATAGGGCATCTTAAAATGAGCTCAGTTGATCAGGTTCATTTTATATGTTTTATATAGCTACTACAGACGCCTCTGAAAGCAGGGATGTCGTCAAGTTGCGAGTTACATGAAGATTTTTGAGTATAAAAGGCCTACTCTCCGGAGTTAGCCCCACAGATAGAACCCTTTCTCTCACCCTGATACATTGCTTGCAATATTCACAAGTAATAACCATTTACCCCTGACTTTCTTGTTGAACTACATCAAAACTCCATTACATAAAAGTGCGACATCGTACATAACCCGGGAGGCCTCTGGTTAGTGTCCAGCATTCAATAAAATATCTCTTAGTCTATTATTGCCCTCCGGAACACTGGAAATTTACTTAGTCCCCGGGGTCCATACACAAATCTAACTCAAGGTCCATATTTGGGTGGAAATACTGTTCCGATACACAATACTGATAATCGCTGGGATAAACCCTTCAAAGTAAGTCTGTCTTTTGAGTTATAAATGCATCTCCTGTTATTTGACTCACTGCTGGACATCACTTGTTAGCTTGTACTTGTGAAAGCTTTGATCTTTCACTCAGAGTCTGTCAGAGAGATACTTTTTCTCCGAATGTACAGTAGTCATCTTTACAAAGTTTTATGATCATATTTTCTGTTTTAGTTAATGTACTTGTAGATTTGGGTTTGTTTTCACTACCGATTAAGCTTAGAGAGGTCAGCTTATTTAATTTAAAAGGGTTTTAGTCCTCCATGCGATAGTCCAGATTAACCCAGTTGGGGCATTGAGATTAATTCGTCTCAAATAGAAATGTGTGTATGAATTTGGAGTTAAATGAAGCTTACTGTTGTAGGTAAACGCGCTCTGAAATAAAAATGGGAGCAGCCACACCCAAGTCGTTCATATGGCCATCTGCGGTTATGGTCCTGTTCTCTGTTGTCCTCCTGGCAACTATAATTTCTGCTGCTCCTGCGAATCCAAATAATGAAGATCCACTTGGCTCATCTATTTCACGGGTATTCTACAGAAGTCCTGAAAGCATTCCATCCCCCGAGGACAATGTAAGTTGTTGATGCGTCTTTTACATAATACAAACCTGGTTCATTGTTTTCATCAAGAGCCCTTCAATAATCCCTTAAACTTGTAATGACGATTCTGCATGATGTCATAATGTCGGTATACGTAAGAGGTTTTAAGGGCTTCAACAACCACATTAAATTCGGCATTCGAAAGAAAGTGGGAACTACTGTTATTCACACAACAAGATAAACAATAGCTTGAGTCTCATTGCTGGATGATATTATAAATGGTTGGCATTTTCAAAGGGTTGATAATTTCAACGGTTTGCTTAAAAGGAAAGAAAGGCCTCTTTTCCGTGTCTTCAAATGACGTCGATAAAAGGTTGTTGAAGTATCTGAATGTCTTTAGAGATATCAAATAACAATTAAGCGAAAATAAACTCTTTCTTTCTTTAGAGACTTTCTTTATGATTTTCTCGCTTGCGGGTTAATATTCTATGGATGCGGAGACATTCCTATGAACTGAATACTCCTAGTTCCTGTCATCTAGCCCATAAGACAGAATACATCGGATGAGGGATTAGGTTTCAGTGTTACTTATGATCTGATCTGAAACACGATCTCTGATATCTGTTGTCAATTAACGCTTTCGTATTTTATCATCCCATTACTTGTGACACTTTCAAAATGACTTGCCTGCAAAACAAGAAAGAACTTCCCAGGCACCCCATTACAAGCGTTTCAGTTTCTGCTATTAAATTCCACCCAACAGGCCGGACAATTAACTCATCTTTTGCAATGAAAATTACAACTGAAAACCTTCTACCATTTCCACTTGAAGCACAATTAATTCCCATATCTCTCAAAGTTAATAACTCTACATTTTGTAAAGGAACGTAGGTAGTAGGTGGTAGTCACAATCCAAGGAGAAAAGTCATAAAAGATTCAATACGCATTGGGCTTATTTCTAGAGCTGAGAGAGGAGCTAGATTTTCCATTAAGTGAATGGAACTATTTTCCTTTTAGATAAGTTTTTAGTCTTATAAACTTTTTGAGAAAATTTGAAAGAAGCCTATAGAATGTCACTCACCTGTAACTTACACAGCTTGAGCTTTATAAATCTCTATTAAAAAAAATGTGCATGATAAAAGAGCATATAGCGAGAACCTCTGCCATTTATTACGAATTAGGGATTGGATTTGGAAAGACATTGCATTTTTTATATAATTTAAGTCACTTCATAATTGATGGGATAAGAGGGAAGGAATAAAGTTCTCAGATCTGAGGACATAAGAATACGGGTGTAATCTTTGACGTCAGCCTTGTTTCACAAAATCGGTTTCCACAGATGCAGGGGATAAGTGGATAAATTGATTTATCGCTACGACTGAAAGAAAGAGAAGGAAGCGTTATATATGTTAATGCAATTTGCAAAATTAGTGGCTTAATTTTGATGTTTTTGCTTTAGATGATACCGATTACATTAGACGGAGGACAGCAGGCCAGTCTGTACGATCCTCACTTGTTGAACGTTCAACCAACGATGGACAATGCTATTCTGAACTACATACTGGCTAGACGGTTGATACTGGGAAACAGCAAATTACGACCATCATATCTCAATCGGTTTGACACATCCAGTAATGAATTCTCGAAAAAAAGATCATCATCCTCATATGCCAAGTATTGTGCTTTTAATGCTGTGTCATGCTTCGGGAAATGAAATTATTTAGCCATTGACAACATGTACAGTTAATATGGTTATCTCTACAGATAGTTCAGCCACTTTCCCTCTTTATCCATTTCACCCCGCATCTATGTTCGTATTTTGTTTTCTTAAGTATCTGGCGGATTTATCAGAATGCTTCTGTCTCCAAATGTGTAATTGGGACTGGAAGTTTTAGTTGGTAAGATTAGGATGGAGGTCTGCGACTGGAGAAGAAAGCGGTGGTGGCAAGACTGTTTCTTTAATTCTTAGGTGTTAGAATAAAGGAGACATTCTAGTACGAGGAATGCGAAGAACTTGGAGCATTTGGAAATGACACGAGACACTTTAAGACAACCCATCCTCTCATTTCATCAAAATCAATCAGTGGTTTGGTTTTAGTTCTTTAGGCTCTCAGGAGCTATTCTTAATTAATGAGTGCCGACGAAACAGTTGCCTATTTGTGTACACACGGAATTAATTAGCTTTTAGAGTTTAGATCCTCAATGCAATTTGGGCAATGGCTTACTTGTAAAAAAGTTTGTAAAACTGTATCTAAAATCTTAGTAAGGAAATTAAATAACAAGTTCCAATTTGCTTGCTAACATCATCTCTTTACGATTTACGGGTTCATTACTCATTTACTACTTTCTTCTTGTGATAATAAAACGCTCTTTTGTCTGGACTGGAATATCAAGGATGATTTCATTTACGACTTCTTTCACGCTTTTCTCCCATGTGGTCCTGGTATTACTATTAATTCATAAAGCAGTACTTCAGCCTACAAAATATCATCAAGCTGCCATATTTCCCCGAAATTTCGGTCGTATAAATTTAAGACGATGTGTAGCATAAACATGTTCTATGTATTCGATTCAAAATATACACGAGAGATCCAAATTTGATATGAAGTTCAATTAACTATTTACATTTACCCCCTACTCCTACTTGAAGCTTGATAGTTTGAAAAGGGACCGATTATGCAATAGCACTAAAATAAAACGGTCTCCCCTGCTCACCGAACTTTAAAAAACTTAGATTATCACGTGGACCTTGTTATTCGAGCGGAAAATTAGCAAAGATATTGCACATGAAGTCTAATTTCCACATCGATTCAAACAGTCTCTTGGTCATCCATAATCAATCTAAATCTAGAATCCTCTGATCCATACGTCAAGCTAATCTGAGAAAATTGGCCAACAGCCAGAAGATGTATCAAATGAAAGTAAATCCAACCCATATCATTACGATTTGGATTTCTCCAAAATCGGTAATTACAGAAATAAAATACTGAAAGGTCAGCCCTCAATATTTATAGCAAACTTCCTGGTCAGTCTACAAGGATGTCTACACCCAAATTACATTTCAGATTTCTACAACAACAATTGGGAAGTGGTATAGACGAAGCATGAAATTTTACTGGAAATATGAATTTATTGCCTTTTGGATTTCTAGGTGACACATTTTGACATTTCGACATGGTTTAAAACTTTAGTTTAAAACTGGAACTATTTTTCATAATCTATATACTCTTTCTTATATTACGAATTATTTAACAAACAAACTTTGACAAGTATTTGTACCAATTCCATCGTGTAGCTACATAAGTCGTGGTAGCTAGTCATCAGGAAATATAATGTGATAAAAAATACAACAAGAGAACAGACCTCCTCTTTAAAAACATGTTACAGCATACTATCTGATGTGGGAATGTGGAGACCACAGGCAACAATGCCATTTGCCCTACCATAACCACACTTGTAGATTTTGCAAAAATGCTTTGTTGTTATAGGGCGAGACACCTAGCTATCTAGTTACACCATTTCATTGTCTGTAATTTACGGTGCCTCCGTATCTATTTAACCTGAAATGTTTGTACTATATTGTTCATTTTCTATTCAGGTTTCTCAGTGAGAGCATTTAATATTAATTACATTGTGCACGGGCGAGTGAGACCCTTCCCTGTGGAGCTTCACCTATTTTCCTCCTCAACTGCAACTGTTGTTGGATTGAATGCAAAATTAATAATTTCACACGGTTCTACACATTTACAGCCGTGGACTGCAGATTCGAAACCAAGAATAGGAAAAAGTTTTTATTGAGATACTTCACAAACCTGTGTGCGGGTTGTATTGTGCCAGACATTCCTAAATTGGTGATATTTTATTACCTGAACATTAGAACCATTGGGATCTCCACAGTTAGAACGAGATCTAGAATCATCATTTACTCTTTTAGTGATTCCTAGCACGGCCAATTCGGGCGACCTTATTATTATACTTTTATTACCACTCATCACTAGTCAGTCATCTGTTCAAAGGTGTTAATGTAGGGCGAACATTTCTATTTGATTCCAACTGTAACTGCAGCCCAAACTTAATACATTCATGTGTGATTGAATATTTATGTCAGAGTCGCATTTTTGGTAACGTTCTTGAAGGATTGTACAAATTCTGGAATCCTAAATACCAAAGAGTCTCCCAACATTTGAGTTTCTTACACAGCCCCTGGTTCCAAAGTGCAGTATGGATAACCTGACATCAGTTCTCCCTACAGAGCAACTCTCTGATCTCTTCGGTTGGCCTGAATATGTCGTTTTCATAGTTATGCTTGGCATATCTGCCGGTATCGGAATCATCTACGGATGCTTTGGAAAAAAACAAAACACCAACGACTTCTTAATGGCAGGTCGCAAGTTTTTTTTAAATACATCTAAAATATATATATATATTTAAAAAAAAAATTTGATAACTTAATAGGCCGAAACATGGGAGTCTTCCCAATGAGTATGTCATTAATTGCCAGGTTAGTTAATTATTAATTAATTTTTTAAATTAAAATTTAAAAAAAAAGATTATTCTCTAAATTAATTAATTATTCCTTAATTATTATTATTAATTGATTCATGGTCGCTGAGGCAAAAAACCAATTCAACAGATATTTTGACAAGTTTAACAAACTCATATTTTATGCAAAAACAAATTAGGTAGATGAAGAATAAATAAAATGCCGCTTAGGCATATTTTTAGGGTTCTTTTGGCAAAATAGGAAATAAATTAGGCAGATAAAAGTTAGGGTGAAAAATATGAGGTATTGACCAGTAGACCTTCAGGCACATTTTGTAAGCTGCAAAGTCTAAAACTGAACACTGAAATTGGCATACGATGGTTACGATTCAACAATCTGAGCTGTACTAATTGCAACTTTTTAATACTCTGTAAGAAATACATTCATATTTTGATTTTACAGTGTAGATCTCTTACACATATTGTTCCACCTTGGTATGATATGGATTGACTGGATGTTTCCATAACTTCAAGATAAGATTCTAGAAAATCTTGTCTGTATGCGTCACCGGTAATTGATAGAAGGCGCATATTTAATACAGGATAAACATTTTCTTAATTATTAGAGATACGAATACAGATAATCAAACTTGGCATCATTATCATTATCCACAACTTTTGATAGGATTGTTGAAAAACAATGGATTGCATGTAGCAGAAATCTCTTCATATCATTATACTTTGACGGACAACCTTGTATCTAGTGGAGATTTTGTGGGATAAAGCGAAGTGCTCTATTCAGTCGTTTAGTCCAGGACCCAACAACTTCCTTTACACTACTTTAAAAAACTAGAGTTTCCATTCAAAATTTCTGTAATGAGTAAAACATATAAAAAACAAGCATGTATATGCCATTACCTACTATTATCAAGAATTTCGTGTCAAGTTCATAAACAAGGTAGCCTTGCTCCAAACAGATAATATTCTTGTAGAATAGTAATGATGTTGTTAATTTAATATATACATAAGGAAAACTACAATGAGTTTCTGTAATGTCTAGATGCACATGCTAATATTTGACATGCAAAGTTCAGGTGTAGTAAGATAGATCGTATGACAACTAAATATCTAATAATTTACGATAAAAGTAAGTTTAAAATAGAAAGGTGACTACAATTCAAGGTAAAAATAGGGATAGAATAGCTCAATACGATCAGAGATATAGCTTATGCTGGATGTATACACTTTGACATTGACTATCATGGACCGCATATTGATAATGAGTAGTTAAATCATTCAAGATAATTGGAAAGATTCGAAATTTAATTTCTACTTGGTGCATATGTATGGCTTTTGGTAAAATACTTCAAATTTTCCTGTGTACACCTATAAAATTATAATATTTTCAAACAATTTTCAAAGATATGATTTATCTACTGCTAAATTGACCGAGAAAACCTGTCAGATGATTTTGACTTATGACAAAAATATCTGGATCTGTTCTGAATATTGTTTGGAAGGATAAGAATGATGCAAGATAAATTGGACAGGAAACTTAGACCAATTGTTTAAAAAAAATTGAAAGCAAACAATATCGTATGCTGAATGGGAGATTTGGACATTTCCATAAAATACAATTTCATTCAATCCATCAAAAAAATTATGAATCAGTTGCAACATTTCGTTTTGAATTGACTTCGTTAAAACTAAAAAATGTCCTCTTCTCCCTTCCCTTCCTTTGAAAAATGCCTAAAAAATTTTGTATTCATTTGTTTATTTTTATTATAATCGATGAATGAACTATTTCAAAGATTTGTTTGGTTATTGGATAATTTTTGTCATAACGGGTTACACTCCTTTTGGATAAGGTT
Source organism: Agrenia bidenticulata (assembly GCA_034694785.1). Classification (NCBI taxonomy): domain Eukaryota; kingdom Metazoa; phylum Arthropoda; class Collembola; order Entomobryomorpha; family Isotomidae; genus Agrenia; species Agrenia bidenticulata. Next base: position 8,066 of record JAQFYM010004671.1, read on the forward strand.
TTAGTGCCACACGCGACACGATGCGACTTCGCTAATTTAGTTCAGAGCTAGCCTTTAATGGTGTTCCTTGTTGGCAGTAACATCGGAAGCTATATTAGGATACTTGTCAATAGTATAGCAACTAAAGTGCATGCCAAAATATTTTCGAAAGGAAAGTAATTAAAATTACACTTAAATATTTTTAGTTTCATGTCTGCAATCACTCTGCTGGGAACACCTGCTGAAGTTTACTCCAAAGGTAAATCCAACTTTCAAGAAATGTGCAAAATTGATATGCAAGAAAACAGTTGATATTGGTTTGATTCAATCTAGGAACACTTTATTGGATGATTGGACCTTCTTATGTTGTTGTAATGGCTTCAGCCGCTTATCTATACCTCCCAGTGTTCTACAATCTGCAAGTTACATCTGCTTATGAGGTTAGCCCTTCTGTAAAAATATTCTTGCACGGGATTTGCATTCCCCAACGATAATTTTGGCAGTACTCGAAGCCTGAATTATCGGGTCTAAATCTTATCTGATTGAATCAAAAGTTCAATCAACTACAGAGATAACCGCTTCAACCTATTGGACTGTTATTTTTTTAGAAGGCCCAAGATTTATTTAATGAAGTCAATCACCCTTGTCTTCCAAATGTTGCAATTCAAGTTAAGATTAAGAACTGCGAGAAAACGAGATAAGCTAATAGTTCAGTCTTTAAATTTTGCACGCAAAAATCAAGTAGCTATGATAAAAAAATACAGCCAGGCATCTGTTAGTTTGACAGGATATAAAACATTTTAGCCTGATGAGGAGATGATACCTTGAGGAGATGATTAAACGTATAAAACTGTTGCTTTTAAATAGGGTAATTTACTTTTTAAAATGTTTTCATTCAGTTGACAGGTTAATTAATCCTTATTATCTTTGGTAAAACAAAGAAGCTCGTACAATAAAACACTCTGACCGGATCAGGATTTCAGGTTTTCTAAGCTTTTAATGTCTCTTCTAGTATTTGGAACTCAGATTTGCAAAACCAGTCAGGATGCTCGGATCGGCGCTCTTCACCTTGCAAATGGTAATTGATTGAATTATAACTTCCCACACACCAATACAACCCAAATATTTTCATCAACTTTCTTATAATGAATAACGATGAATTCAGTAACATGATCTGGTCTGGTTGTACCAAATATGCTCGGTGTTTTCATATGTCAAAATCAAATCTTATATATATAATTTTTATTTTTCACATGCAGACAATTTACATGGCTATCGTTGTGTATGCACCAGCCCTAGCTCTCAGTCAAGGTTCGTTAAAATAGTTAATGAACGATTCAACGATCATTAAAAAGTACAAGTGCCATCCTAACGATGTAATAAATGACATTTGAATTTTAGTAACTGGGCTGAATGTATACGGATGCGTGACGGCGATATTTGCAATTGTCATATTCTACACGGCCTTGGTTAGTAATGAATTATCAATTAATTTATTAACAATCACGATTTGTGATGTTCAACCCGTCAATTTCGATACAATTTCAGGGTGGGATGAAAGCTGTAATGTGGACAGATGTGGTGCAGACGATTATAATGTAATTATAATGATATTCGGACTCAAACTTATATTTCAAAAACTTCGAAAGCAATTATAAATTTGAAATACTGTTTAGGTTTTTAGCGATGTTGGTAGTGATTGTAAAAGGCACATACGATCTTGGAGGACATTCCGCAGTTTGGGATATCTCCAACCGAGGGGGTCGGATTGAATTTTTCAAGTAATTTGAATTATCAGATTAGTAGGCTGTCGTAGTGGTATCTTGATGGAGACAGTTTTTAAATTCAAAATTACCGACAGTTTCGACATGGACCCTAGGACAAGGCATACTGTTTGGGGATTACTATTCGGAGGCTACTTCACCTGGCTGGCGGTCTATGGTGTTAATCAAGCTCAGGTATGTAGTTCTTTATGATATGACTATTTATAATTGTATACGTTCTTTCGAAATGGTAATGAAATGGGTTGTCTTAGGTCCAAAGATATTTGACTGTTCCAACAATGAGACAAGCTCAGACGTAAGCCTCCTCCACCAGTCATTTAGGAATCGAAGTAATTTTTTTTCGTTCATTCGAAGTCTAATTTAATGAATGATTGTGGTTTATTACAAATAGTGCTATATGGATCAATTTGGTCGGGCTTTTTAGCCTTCTTTCACTGTGTTGTTACGCTGGTCTTGTGATATACGCGAAATATTCCACCTGTGATCCACTCATTGCTAAGGTATGCATCTTATTCCTTGCCAATTCATTTTTTGGATGGTATGTCAGGTATGATATAATTAAATGGTGATTCTATGAAACAGAGGGTGAAGACGGCTGATCAGCTATTTCCTTTATTTGTGATGGATACTCTGGGAACATTTCCAGGACTTCCTGGACTATTTGTGGCTGGGATTTTCTCAGGTGCCCTAAGGTAAGGTTGATTAGTTTTAGGAAAATTGAAAATATTTGGAGATCAGACGGATTCTTGAGTAATTAATTTTATGAAACAGCACTGTCTCCAGCGGGTTGAACAGCTTGGCAGCAATTACACTGGAGGACTATGTTCGATATTTTTACCCAAAAATGAAAGATGAAACAGCAACGAAGGTTTCTAAGATTCTAGCTGTGGTTTATGGTTTGATTTCTTTCGGACTTGTTTTTGTTGCTGAAAGACTTGGTGGAGTGCTCCAGGTTTGCTGATATACCTTCGTTTTAATCCATTCTAACTAGTCCTGGAAATATTGAAAGATGGTGTACATGATATTTTGCATTTGAAATGGGCATTGATTCTATTTTGTAGGCTGCACTTTCAATTTTTGGAATCCTTGGAGGTCCATTGCTCGGAGTTTTTACTCTTGGAATGTTCTTTCCGTGGTTAAGATTTATAATACTCTTTCCTATTTTGTTGGGAAAAATTATGGTTATAAAATATTAGGAACTCTTGCTATATCTAGGTCAAATTCTAAAGGTGCGTTTTTCGGAACATTGACTTCTCTTGGATTCATGGTTTGGTTGGGAGTTGGGGCTAACATGGCAATTGGGAGTAAAGATCTCGTAATTCCTAAGTTACCTGTCAGTGTGGATGAATGCAGTTTTGGAAACTTTACAATACCCCCTGCAGTCACTGGAAATAGGTTTGTTTCAAGTTTCAATTGCAGATTGTTCTGCAGTTTTAATTTTACCTTCATTCTTCCGTTTTAATTATTTTCAATAATCGTTTTAGTTCGAATTATATTTTTTTTACAGCGGAGGGATTTTGGAATTTTATCGGATATCTTACATGTGGTACTCTTTCATTGGGTGCACAATCGTAGTAGTTACAGGGTTAATAATTAGTTTCCTTACTGGTAAACAAGATCCACGAGAGGTGGACCCGGCTATGATAAGTCCACTTTTTGATAAATTTGTCCAAAAATGTGTACCTCAAAATATACGAGATGCAATTTTATGGGATATAGGAGCTTCAGTCAAGGTTCGTTCACCAGTTTGATTAAAATATTCTCCACAATACAATTCATAAGACTATTAAGACTTTTAAACAATACCGGATTGAATATTTTGCGCGCAACTGTTATATCAGATTATACATTTTTAAGCAATTTTTTTGGTATCATTATATAAGATCGATCGGGTAGTAACATTGTAAATTGTTTGGTACAGAAACCGGCAAATACATTCAGTAATGGGGAGACAGGTAATGGAACCAAGTCCAACGGTAACGGGAACAGTAATGGCCATGAACTTGAATATCGTACAGGAATGGACAATCCCAGTTTTCGTTATGAAGACAATGAAAACAATGGACATTCAAAGATGTGAAATTTTAAATCTTTTAAATTTTTTAAATCTTGATTAAATCCTTCATTAATATTTGTTAATCCACTTTGTGATACAAGGTACAAGAACAATATTTGTAATTCAATCAGCCATTTGTAACTTGCGTGTAATATTTTTCTCAAGTTTTCAGTACTTTTTAGATTTTAATTAATGACCTTTTTAACTAAACTCAGCACGTTTTTTCTGAAATGCGTGTGCATATCTTACATGTCTGTGAATATCAAAGGGACACAGACAATTAAATATACCGTATTTTCTTTTCCAGTAGGGGCTTTGTTTAGGTTTCATTGAATGAAATATGGTAACCGAAGTGATTTTGTTTTTAGTATTGTAATACAAACTTTTAAGTAACTAACATCCGTGTTAAAGTGGATTGTGGCTTATGTCTGTGCTCCTACTATTTTCAGAAACGGGATTATTTCTAATACTACAAAGTTGTAATACGTTCTGCGAAACCACCAACAGACTTATGAAATGTGTACCTAATAAATTTACAAAAATCGATTCCTGCCAACTTGAATATTAATATTAGTCGGTAAATTTTTACGATTCCCATGAATCATGCGTATCTTCCCTTTTCGAAAGTTTATTGAGTTTTGAATATGCTCGAACCAAATTTCTTTTAACAATTTAAGCTGTTTAATGTTTGCCAAAAATACAAAAAAGGCAAATCATCTTTATTACTTTGTGCTGATCATGACATTTCAGGATTTTTTTGCATAAACAGTGTTACCTTTATTTGTATAACCTTAATAATTTCTATTATTCTTATCTACAATTCCAAGTATATTTTTCGAATACTCAATTCATATGATTATTAGAGTTTTAAAATGTTGGTAATAAATTGTGTCCAACCAACTGCAACTCCATTTGATATGCATTCCGATGAATCCAGATAGTCTATTCCTAGTTCTTAATCGATTGTGCATGTGAAAAACTATGAATTTGAAGTTATGGTTGAACTTTATAAAAAAAAGTCGTGAATAAACAAGGTTTGATTATAAAATCATTTAATCGTTGGATATAGTCATGATATAGCATAGCTACGATTTAAAAAACAAAAAATAACAAATACACAAATAAACTTGAAACAAATGTATGTGATACGTATAAGTGAAGATGATTTTTGCTTCAGCTGAGACGTTTTAATCATAAGTTTTTCCAAATTAAATTTGAAAATTATTTTGTGTTTTAAAATCAGCCCTGCAGTTTAGAATTTACAAGCTGTTCACAAATAAAATACATCCATCTTTAACCTGTCCTTCGTTTTAATTTTTCTAGAATCCTCTATCTATTTGTCATCTGTTAACTCTACCTAGCTATGTATTAATGTCTGTACTAGTGTGTAACCTTTCCAATTTGTCAATCTGTTCTACCTCGTTCAGCGTAAATTGTGTGTCATTAGGAACACGAGAGTCATTACGGTGTTACGATGGAATAAAACGCATGATAAAGCAATTCTAATTGTATGCAAGCATACACAATAAAGTGACTGGCAAAATGGAAGAAGCTATTATTCAGATAGGAAATACCTAATACAATATATGATCGGGAGAAAATTTCCCATATCTCAGTTGACTTACAATGTGACACCCCGTCATCATCATCATCATCATACAGATTCAGATAACTATGTAAACTCCTCTGAGATAATTAAAATGAACAGGCTGAAGCTGCCATGAGCTGGAACTGCTAAACAGATTATTTTACTCCCACATTTCCGTCAAACCATTCAAACGTCTATAGTATTCCATACTGAATATTTTATATAACTCACTAGAATTTATACATTTTCTAAGGGTTGTTTATTATTTAATTGTCGTGTTTTATACAAACTAACTCTGTGCGTGCCTTTACTACATATCCATCAATATTTTTACATTCCTCCTTTTATTGTTTGGTCACAAAGTTCCAGGAACCTAGAGAAAATCCAGTTTCTGGAACGCAGACACATTATTCATGGTACGAAAATTCTCTACCCATTCGGCCAGGTAGACGTCAATCGTATCATCATAATCCTTGGAGTACTTAATACTCAACAACGCAACCATGAGTTTCAAGAACTCCGTATCAACTCCCAAATTCTCTTCAAATAGGTAAAACTTTTCAAATGTTATCAATCTAATGGATTATACATGTTAATCAAAGGTTGTTTCGTACCAGAAGTAAATATTTAGTTTGGGTCTAATGGAAACTGCACGAATACCGTTGGATTAGAAGACACTCATTCAATTTGACTCTGTGTCAATAGCTTTACGTAGCACTACTTGAAAGTATCTTTTCTGTCATTTCTGTCCCTCAATATTCTTCTCGAATTTCTTTTTAAATAATAAAATCTGTAAAGCATCTATCCATTCAAAAATGAAGCAACTCATCGCGGCCAATACGCTCAAGTCAGTTGGATAAGCCTAATCCACATAGATAATTTTTGAATATTTTAATTTGTATTTTGAAATATGTCTAGAGTCGTTAGAAATTGATTAGCTCTGTGATTACCAACAGAGTAATTAATGGCCTTGACGCACTCTTTAAAAATGTATCTGATAGTAAATTTTTCAATCAACTTTAACAACTCATCACGGAAAAAGATCATCATTATGCAGTGTTTCTGCGGATGTCTTGATGAATATTATCCTATAGCAGTGGCAATTAAAATTCGTGGGGGGTTTTAATGGAATTAATTTATAACTTAAAAATGGTTTTGCGAAGGCACGTTTAGATTTCCACCTCTTCATCATATAATCTAGCATCGTTTGGTGTAATTATAAACCTACATCCCAAATTCAATCTCATATACTTCTTGTACTACTAACTATAAAACTTTTACTATCCTCTACATAAAATTGTGAAAATGTGGCTAACTAAATCTGTCTGTCCGATGCTATAAACCCATACTTCCCGACCTCGCAGGTCAAATCTGAATAGCTTATTCGAAGCCCCTCAAATACTTAGAGATCCATAAGG
>JAQFYM010004672.1:0-14890 GCA_034694785.1 Agrenia bidenticulata
AAAATTTCCATTTTTTAAATTTTTTATAGCTCAAATTTTTTTCCCCTAATTTTAAACCCCCCCCCCCCCTTAAATACGCGCATGGTAGGAGTAAGAAAGAAGAACAAATAGGGATAGAATTGGGTAAAGAAGTAGATAAGACGGAGAGAATCAGGATGAAATTGTAATACATGATAGGGTGGACAGAAGTAAAGATTTGAATAAAGGGAAGGATGTCAAGATGGCAAACATAAAAAGACCTAAGGATGAACAAGTGATTGAGTTTGACCATCGAAAAACTGAGGATGGAAATGAGAAAGGAATACATGGGAACCAAGAATATAGGAGGGAATTTAAACAGCCGGCGAATTTCGAGGACGATGCATCGCTCAGACGGAGGAGAACCTTCAAAACAAGTGACAGATTTTGGGCAATGATGAGGTTTACCGACCTTTAAAGAAGATATGGAAATATTGTGCTAAGTGTTTCTTCAGGCGTCCCTTAATTCCGGACTACTGTCCCCTCAGTATTTAATATACCATTTTTTTAGTTATCATGAAATTGACCAGCAAGAGCTTTAAGCAGTTAGTATGTATAACCGTGGATACCAAGACACATGCACAGGGTGAAGAGTAAAAAAGAGTGGCCGTAGACCTGAGAGGATGATAAATATAGACGGTATTGACAGCAAAGTCCGTGGGACATTTCACAGTACGCACTTAGTTAGATTCGCATCCGTAACCCTATGTGCATGACAAATTCGATTGCATAATTCTATTAATAAAATAACCTTCCCTCTTAACATAATTATTAAAGTCAAAACCGTACAAAAACGAGTTCGCAAATTCTGCATATCTAAAAAAATGGTACGCTTGAAAACTTGTTGTATAGTCTTGAACGAACGCGCAAATATACAAATGTAAAAAAAAGATATGCTTTGACAAATACAAATTAAATATTGAAACAATTTAAGCATACTTAAATATTTGGCGTCAATGCAAAATTAATCTTGCTTATAAAAAAAACCAGTTCTGTAACAGTAAATAGCAAAAGTGTACGCTTTACTTTGCAAAAGCCAAAAAGACCTATTTATCTTTTTTATAAACAAAGTAAACATTATATTTACATGTATGTTATGCAAAAATTAACAACAAAAAATGCGAGCGCATTAAAAACATATTCGAAAACAAAGCGTGTATGTACTTCGTATTTTTCTGAACAAGTTGCTTAATGCTGCACGAGTTTTCTACAAGTTCTAAAATACCTCTCAATAAGTAAAAAAGGCTCCAGGGAAGACGACGAAAAACAAACAAAACAAAATATGGAAATTTCAATATGTATATAAAACAAATTATAGGCTCGAAATTGCAAATGTACAGAAAAAATATATTAAAACACACAAAGAAAATCACATAAGATGCAATACTGGTATCTATGACAAAAAGGCGCCAAATAAAGGAAAAACACTGCAAAAGTTAACAAGAAAATAAAAAAAAGAAAAGAAAACAAAGTAAACCAAAGTAAAGTAAAGTATAATAAATAATAAAAATAATAAAAGATAGGTTGTGGTAGGAGAAAAAAAGCTCTTAAAAAAGACGAAAATAGTATTTACGTAGTAATACAACAGATAAAAGCAACTAAAATATAGGAGCTGGGAAAAACGTGCACAAGACCAAAACAATAATAAAGTATAAAAAGTTATAATGTGTGATGATCTTAAAAGCAGCATGCACTGTACAAGAAACGCAATACAGCCTATAGCGAAAATAGACATACAATTTATAACAGGTTAAAAAAATAGAGTATGAATTTATGTTACGACACGTTGTAATAATATAACTTTCATTTTTTTTGTCTTTATAAGTCTTGTATTGCGGAGGTGTTTTTTTTTTTTACCATTTATTTTTTCATTAAAACCACAAATTTTTTTATAGTCTGTTTCATTATTTTATTTGACAAATACATAATATTTCAAAAGGGTTATCTAGTATGAGAGGTTCAATATAGGCTGAATACCAAGTCATTTATTATAAGTGCTATAGTATATAAAAACATAAATATTAAACATCATTTTGGCTGATCTTTCCACTATAATGCTGATGAATAGAAAGCTTTTTGTATAAAAATACTTCTTTGCACATTTTTCTTTACTTTATTACTAATATACCATTTATCTACCACACTTATGTGTAAAATGATAGTTGTACGCTAGTATACTCCAGTGATTGTAGAATATGTTCATCTGCACTCATACTTTTTATATATACATCTATTGTTTGCATTTGTCTTTATATTTTCGATTTTGCGCCTAATTGCTATATTTTGTGAATTTGTAATTTTGTATTCCTTTACTTATCGAGACTAGATCTAGACTTATTTTTTGTTTATGGCAAAATTAATTGCGTCGGCTGGGTTAATAGTTTTATCCTGCGCATTTTATTAGATGCCCATTGTTGTGGAATATCATCTAAAAGATAATCATAAAATATTATATTTTTCATTTCAATTTTTACATTCTTCCTAGGGCCAACCAAGGGCATATTTTGAACGCATTTGCATGATATTTGCACAATTAGCAAAATTTTTTTTTATAGAGTTGCCCTATAAAAATGTCAAGAAACAAAAACTAAGACGTAAAAAAACAAAACACAGTTAGCATGTAAAAAAACTTATACAACGTAACAAAAACGTTTTTGGTAGCCATGCAAGACATTACGGTAAACCGTAAGGATTTTTACGTTGATTTGCATATAAAAATCCAGCGTATATTGTAAAAAGATGTAGATTTAGTATGACATGCTTGCAATACTGTCAGGATCTATATGGAATGCGGCATTGTGTTTTTTGAGGTGTGTTTAGAAATAGTTAGCAAGTAACTTTGGTAATAAAAAACTACAAATTTTTTTAAAAAAACTTTTTTTTAAAAAACTACTCATTGTACATGTTCTCTTTTGATTGCGTTTCTTTTTTTGTTGCAAATACAACAAGAAATAAATTTTATACATAAATGTTCTCTAAAAACTAAAACCTGTATTTATTCTGGTCGTAAAAACTATTTAAAAAGACAAATTACTAGAATTACACTTTGCGTTGTACTATCTAGTGTTATTACTTTACAGAAAATAGTTTAAAACACTATTTTGTCATTTTTTGTTTAGTTCTTGTATTTCACAAATCAAAACAAATCTCGCTAAATTCGTGTTTATAATAAACTTGCAAAATTTGTTTTAAAAAATCATACCTTAAAAATATGCAACTTAGTCGTGGATTATTGCTGTCAAAATATATACTGTCGTCCTTACTTGCATGTTGATTTTACAGCTTCGCAAAATTAAAATCAATGATTCGGACATTTATAGTAATTTTCACTAATAGATAAAAATGGCGGCAACAAGGTATCGAACGTGCATGTATGCAAATTCCTATTTATTCTTCGTATAACACTTTTGTCACGCAATTATCGTGTAATTTTTAGATGTGTGTATCGATAGTTTTTTGGTTAAAGGCTGTAAGGAAAACTGTTTCAGTTGTTAAAAATTTTTAATAGTAAATATGCTTTACCCTATTAAAATTGTTTTTTTTACACCGCTGTGACTAACGGCAGTTCAAAGAAACAACATACGGTCGTTCGTGAAAAATGCACCATTCATGTAGACTATTTTTCTAGTGTTTTCAGAAATACTTTGCTACTATAAAAATACCAAACTCAAAAGCTTGCTACTTTTGTTTTTTGTTGGTTGGTAGAGAAGCCTAGTTACGCATTTTTACAGACTCTACTTCTACATAATATAGACAATCCAAATGATTTTCAGTGTTATACTCTGCTTATTTTGCCGTATACTGGGCTTAAAAGGGGTTTACAATAACCATATGATACACCGCAATGTGCATTCGCCAAATAGTTTTTTGTCGTTCGGTACTTGATTTGTGTTGGCATTTTTGGTCTTAACGAACATCTTTGTAATGGTTCTTGCGACTTTTTCTAGTCTATTGACCTTAGTATACAAAAGAGGATGTAGTTTTGTCATGTGTTACCTTAATCTTATGGTTATTTGTATATCTTTATCTTGCTTAAACTTGAAGATTGTATTCATACATATTCTATATAATTATAGTGCACTTTCTGCATTGCGTTTTATTTTATGTAGTTTTTAATTGATCTTGTGTACTTTTATGCCTAAATCTTTAAAGTTGAAGAACTATAAGCTTTATGCCCATTTACACTTCTATTTTCGTACTTTATCTCTTAAATACTTAACAAAATCTTCTTATTTTGTTAGTTTTTTGCTTAATTTCATTGCGGTCCGTCATCTTTTAATTGGGAGTATATTTGAAATTAAATAAAATTCTTAAGGTACAAATAAAATTTTTGCAAAAACAGTGGTATTAGGAAATAACTTTATTAAATAACACTTCCTTTGGCAAAACGTTATTAAATGTAACGTATTGTTACATTTCAACGCAAAATTTCAACAAAAAATTACAACATCCTGTTTTTACAAAAAAAGATATTGCCACATATCTTACCAAAAATATGCAAAAACACATCTCAAGTAAAAAAACCGCCAAATCAAACATCAATAGACACAAACAGTTACGAAGTCCACAGAAAGTATTTTCTTTTATAAAAACTCCTGTCAATTACCTAAAAAGCACACATTCCTTTTTATGTGAAATATTACAAAAAACGATTTTTAGTATGCTTGGCGCGTGTTTTTACTCTGCTTTCTACATATTTTGATCTGAATTTTTTGCCTATAAAATTAGAGGGCAGATATATGAAGAATACGATACTAGGTTATTTACGAACAAGCACAATTTTGGTTTTTAGTAATTGTTATATTTTTAGTTAAATTTTTGTTTTATATGTACATTTTACAAATAGGTATACTTTACAATTGCACGCATTTTGTGGAATTTCTTGTTCATTTTATCTTACAATTATGCGTCAGCAGCTACGATTATAGGGGAGAAGTTATTGTACTTATATTAAAAAAATAAAATGCCGGTGATAAGACCGAAAAAGGAATATTTATGTAGTAATTTCTTAATTTAAATGCGTCATTTAATACTTTAAATTTTAAGTTTATAAAATGCGGCCATTATGTTTTTACTAGGAATTAATTTTTTTTTGTGTATTTATGTACTAAAACAAAGATTTGTATTCTTTTGTAGAAAATTTAGGTTTTTATGTGCAAACAATTGCAATCAGCCTTTAAAAAAGATGCATGTTTGTTTCGGCTTTCAACGCATCTAACTAACAAATGAAAGATTCAGTTTGCTTAAGTGATAATTATTGGTACATTTAATTACAAATATATCATATGATGAAAAATATGCAAAAAAAAACACTTGATATGAATTTTTGTTTTATAAAGAAATCAATTAAATGAGTGATTACTTATTATGTAAATTCCAAAATTGCTTTTGAAATGTGACCGCGACATACAACCAATACAAATACCTATTTTGTTTACAGGGTAGACTAGGCCCGTATACAAACCAGGAGTAATTTTTGTACAAGAAAATGCAAGTCGTGGAGTCCTGGTTTCGTTTCTTTTTAACTTTTTGGATTTTTACAAAATGCGCATTACGGTAGATTATAGTGTAAGGTTGTCAATTAAACGAGGGCTAACTACAAAAAGACGCTTGTGCCTACCAACTTTTGTATTACGAGTGTAAACTTGTTTCTCGAGGTTTTTACTATGTGTTTAAAACCTTGAAATATATTGATCTACCACAAACATCATACTAGACATATTGTATAAATTTAGTACAAGATAGGTTTATATTATATCGACTAAATTTTTGACTATACAAAACACCGCACGATCTTCTTAATATATGAGCATTTTCGGGATTGTTAGGATAAAAAGATCATTGGAAGATTAGATAATATGCAACACACTATAATGCCGGCTATTTTCAATTATTTTTAAAAAAAATTGTAGTGTTAGTATAATTATAAATAAATATTATTTACGCCATAGAAAAACATTGCCATTATTGACTTCTAAAATTTATTTGTCTTTTTTGCAATTTTAACAATTTAAAAATTTTTTGCCAAATGCATTTTTATTTTTTTAAACTATTTTTTTATAAATTTTTTACCGGTATAGTACATGGCAGTAAAAGTTAATGCGTCTTCTTTTTCGGTTTAATTTACTTATCTTAAAAACTTAATTTTACGTATTGTAAAACACGCGCAAACAGATTTTAAGCTTGTTATGCATACAAAAACGATGTTTATACAGATTACAAACCTGTTGACAACCTTTTAAATATATTCTGTAGAAAATAAGCTTACGATACAATATACAATAAATGAAGAATATAGATTCTTACCAGCACGGACAAGTGACTCCCCCAAAAAGTATAACAGAATATTTATACACGCTAGTTGACAAACAGTGTATGTTTTAAAACTATAAAACCCTTAAGCCTTATTGCATATGCGCTTTAAAAGAGCTTACTTTTACAGCGCTAAAATAAACTTTTCTAATGCTAAAGAAAACACAGGTTTCTAGTAGTATTATATGCAGATATAAATTATACGATGTTGTTTTTTTTGACTAGGCATGGAATAAGTAAGATTTTTTATATACTTAACATGATGCAGTGAAAAATACAGTCAAATAAGAATTTATATACGCACGTGTACAACAACAGCGTTGTATCGTAGATAAAAAATTAGAAACATACTTTGCAAAAAAAATTCGTACAAAAAAATGGTTTTTATAGTTAAACAAGATAAGATACATATTTTGGTAACGCAACTCTCGTAGACCAAAAAAGTAATGCCAGCTTTACAAATATCTATTGTAAAACTATGTCAATATGTATACAAAATCAACCGCATACAGTATTTTTGCTAGATTAAAACACCTGTAATCCATTACGAACAAGTATATTTTTTTATAATAAACGACCGTCATTGTTTATATCGTTGAATAACATCGAATCCGTTTTTGTAAACTTTAGACCGCCCTTATTACCGAACAAGTAAATTGCGACATTATATGTTTTTCATCGTACATAAGTGGCGTATTCAGAGGCAGGTCAAGGGGTTTACCCTGACCCCGCGTAAAAAAAATACTTGCTGGATTATAGAGTAAAAATTTTTTACAACTGATTGTTTGCTCTAAACCCCCGCCCCCCTACCCGGAAAATTTTCTTACAAATATAAAAATAGTATAAGAATTTTTTAAAGTGAGGGCATTTGTCGGAATACTAAACAAGTATACTTTTTGACATACAACCACCTGCAAAAGTAATCCTGGATACGCCACTATCGTTTATTACAACAATTTAGAGCCTAGATTATATTTATAAGTTAAATTTTCGTTACGTTAAGATGGTGCAATAATAAAGCTTGTAAAGTATATAAATATGATATAATTCTATTTAGTTACTTCTTAAAAGATGAATCGAGCCATTGGGAGTCATAAAACCATAGAAAAAATTATAAAAAAGAGCATATGTAGCGTCAAGACTGATAAAGTATGTCAACATGAACACACATGTTAAATTATAAAATATATCTACAAAGACAATATACATATAAATTTTCATATAAAAATATAAAGTTTTTTAATATCTTTTTTTTTATTTTTGTTTACCATTGTTTGTCTGATTACATAAAATATTAAGTAGTTTCACAGTATTTTTTGTTATTTTGATAAAATTAGTATAGAACTAATGTTAAATTATCGAATTAAAACTTTCATTAAATTTTTGAAATATCTAAGCTTGCTAAAACTAATGATCATATTAAATGGTTTTTTTTAATTACAAAGATGTGCAAAATATAATTTGTCAAAAACCTTTATAATGATTTAACAAAATAAACAATTATTTACATTTCTAAAAATGAAAAACACGTAGAAAGGTAATACTACCAGTAGAAGTATACAAAGTAAATGTGTAAATTAGCCAGAACTCATAAGATTTTTATTATTATACGTAGGTAATTGATTTATATTATATTTTTAAATCACTAGTTTTGTCAAAACAATTAATTTACTACATTTAACTATAGCTACTATGCTTTCGCAAATATAAACTAAGAAAGCTTACAAATTGCATTTTTTGCCGTTTTTAGTAAAACTTATAATCAATGCGTCAATCCCGGCTATATTTTGGTATAAAAATGCAAACAATATAAAAAGATTGCAAGCAATTACTTACAGAGTCTTTAGATCTATACAATATTTGGTATATCTTTATCTACAATTTAATTGCTACAATTTTTGTATAATCAACCTAAAAAATTTGTCACTCTAAATAATATTTATTTATATGTGTAGTTACAAAAAAAAGAACAAACATACAAAGGTTGCAGATATAGTATACTAATACTGTTTAATTGGTTATTTTTACGATCAGCGGTAGAATTTCAAACCTTTTGAAATAAAAGGGATGCGGGGATGGGGTTTCAATACCCAACCGGTTTTTTTTGTAAGTTCGTGGGCGAGGGTCTCTTTTCAAGAAACTTAACATTAAATCTATTGTTTTTTGTTTTTTGTTAAACAATCATTAATTCGAATTAAACAAAGGGTTTTAATGTAAATACTGTAACTTGATAGTACAATCAAATTTTTTAAAAAACTACAAGGACCAACAAATCCCAAGTGTAAACTTTAAAAACCATGTATTACTGTTTTGTGCATACACGCAACAGCGTCTACTGTAACTGCTTGACCGACGGTTAATGGGTAGGCCGGGCAAACCGTTTGCTTTGTCAAAAGCCATATAGCGCCTGTCATGGTGCACCAGAGCTGTCAGATGCAGTAAAGTCGTATGTTGTTGCTTGGCCTTAACTGCCTGTAGCAGCAGTCACGTTAAAACGGGGTTTAACTTGTCTCTCTTGGTGCTAAAGGGGTGGCAAAAACCTCGCTTGTAGAACCAAAAATCTCCCTAAACGAGAAACTCGTCGTAAAAAATGCAAAAAAAACAAAGAAAAAAAAATGATTACATACAATACCAAAAGAATGGTGTAAATGCAAGATAACGTTTACAGAATGTCAAAACATAATATAGAGTTATTTTTAAGAAAATAGATGGTAATGGTTTAGTTAGGTATCACAAACCTGCAGACAATAATAATAAACCTACAATCGTACTGTTTTGGCGTTTTCTAGTAATTTCCACACAAAAACATGTCTTTTTTTGGTTCGTGGTATTAAAACCAATAACGCCTCATGTTTGTGTCGAGGCGAGTTGAACCTTCGCAATCAGTTGGACCGCTGTGACAAGTTTATTTACAGCCGTTACAAAGTAAAAAAAAACGCGCGTGTAAAAAATAGGGGCATATCATCGGGTTGCGATATACTGATTGTGTAATGTTAACAAATGGTATAGTACCTTTTTGTCTTGTACTGCAATTTTGGAGTTAAGAGGGGAAGTTGTTATAGCCAACGACGTGAAAAAAGATTATTATAACTTAATTGTAGATTTTACATTTTTTTATGATCTTTTGTGCTATTTTAAGCTACATGGGCCTTAACCGATTTTTTTGCTTTTATAAAAATAAAAATAAAATCGAATTTTACTTACGCATAAATATCTAAGCATTTTTGCCGCGTTGTTACACGCAAAGGTAATGTAATTGTTCGTGTTCAATTCTGTCTTTTTTTGTATGAGGAAAAATTTATTTTGAGCCTTATTTGTATATTAACATATTCTTATAGGCATTATTGCTGGTTTTTACTATTTTGCCTAACACAAATTGCAAACTTCATACAAAGATAGGTATGCTATTTGTATTCTTTGTTAGCATTACCAATTGCATACTTTTAGACATTGATTTTTACGGTACGTATAGTAATATGCCTGTGGCGCTTTAGCTCGCTCATGTTTGTAGCGTGTGTTTTTCTCAACACCGCAGGTTTAGCGCAGTTCGCTACCGACATTTTTGTTGTGCTGGTCACCGTACGGTTTTCTAACAAACTACATAGAAGCGAATTTTGGTTGCCTATTTTACAAATTAGGCGTCACAATAATCAAACGATATTACCAAAACTGTTTGGCATTATTAATTCAACATTTTATAGCGTCAAAACAGGCAATAACATAGCATATCACATCAATCAACTAACTTTTGGATAGAACCTTTGCAATACCACCACAGCAAAAAACTTTGCAAGATAAAAAGAGCAAATTTTACTTTTTACCAGGCAAAGATTATTGGTAACGTATCTTAAGGCTCGCAAAAACGTTATAACAAAAGCTGAACCCTTTTCAGGCAATTTTATGCGTTTAAATTGTATGAGGTTTACCGGGGCAGTAAATTTTATAAGAATGGGGTTTTCACTTTTTTTTTACATGTAAAAAAAAGTATATACATTTACCAAAACAAAATTTTCTAAAACGCTTTTTTGTTCGCAAAAACTACAAAAACCGCCTTTTAAAAACTTTCCAGTTTTCTTACGTCGACCCCCCTCAAAAAAATGGTATTCCACCCCTGTTTACAACTTCGCATTTAAACTCACTGAATATTGCGTAAAACTATTTACAATAATCAGAAGCGTATGTCTTATATTATGAAAAAAAATGTAAGCTGACCTGCATTCCGTAGATTTTGTTATCTGTTTATTTGCACTCACAGCGATAACATGTTTTTGATTTGCTTTAAAAAAATACATACGGTGTAGAAAAACAAATGATGTTGTTGGCAATAAATAGAATTAAGACAGTATAACCTAAGTTTCAAAAACCGCTTCATTATCAAAAACTAATCTTACAGTATTTTTATTTTCATTATAAACTTATCTACCAGTCAACAGACAAATGTTACTTAATGACGCCGTTACATGTTTTTGATCTTGTTAAGTATTAAAAACTCAATGTTTGCTTATACCAGAACGAATTGATATATTTTATGCGTAAAAAATGCCTTAATTTTTGCCTTGTTATTATTGAACTGTAGACGATTTTCTAGATATGGCATCCTGACATCAATATTATCTCGTACAAAAAAAAAAAGGTTTTACATCCTCTTTTATGACAAATTTCAAAAAATTTGCAGTTGTAAATCGTTTTTCTTTCATGGTATTTTTATAATGCCTTTCGTCATTCTTAACTACTGTTCTACACACAAAAAGTAAAAGTGGGCATTTAATCGTTAAACATCTAACCGTAATTTTATTTGCACATATATGATATAGGTCTTATAGCATAAAACGTAAAACAGTATTTTTAATAACAAAAAATTTACAAGTAACTCTTGTGTGCATCTGTTAATCGTATCTTTTTATGCCAATATTGCCAGTGAAAGTGTTTCTTATTATGTTTGAAGCAATTATGTATCCTAAAAATTCATTTTACTTCGTCCACGATCTGCGCCACGTTTTGTTATGTGTCCAGCTATAACTGCAAAATCATCTTTCTTTTTGAAAAAAATTATTGATCGGCACACGAAATACTCTTTTCAAAGTAAACCATATATTATAAGCTTAAGTTCGTATTCTTGTTTTCTACATTTAAATTACTTTTAGCATATATGCCTGTGTTATCATATGTTCCAAGTGTATGTCCTGTTTTAAATGCATCTATATTATTCAAGGGATAAATTATCAGTCATTTAGAATCATCAATAATATTTTTTTTTTGCTGCTTACTGTAAATCTTATCTAAGTATCTATTATTTAAATCCCAAAATGGCTCACTTTCGTTTTAAAATACGTCTTCTGTTATAACAAGGCCATTGGTTAAGCTATCAACACTTTTTTGTATGTTTTTGCATGCTATATCTACGTGTTTTTTTTCTAGTGAATGATTTTTAATAATTTAAAGTTTCGTTATTAATGCTTTGACTTTCAAAATTTTAAGGTTGCTTACACAAATTTGGAGATAGATCAAAATAGTCCTTTTGGTGTGATCAAACTTTCGATTAACTATTAAAATCACTGTAAACTAAAATTGATAGTCAAAAATAGGTTTTCCTATTTTTGGAAAACACTTAGTCGCATTTATGCGTTTACAAAAAAACGATACTGTGTTTTTGCCTCATAAATACCCCGTACGAATTTAATTCGTAGAAGTTCTTTATCGTAAGTTTTTTGACCAAAGTGCGTATAAGCATTGTTTTTACACATTATATACATTATTGTTTTTGTACACCCCTTTCGCTAGCAACGTGGCCAATCGTAAGTATTATACGCCACTAAAAATGCAATTCAATGAAGTAGCTTTCAATACAAACTGAAGTACTAGGTTTTCAACAGTTCATTATGTATACTGCGGTGACTGCCACACGCAAAATTTTTGCACATTTATACAACTACTAGTCTACATTAAGGTGTGTCTTTTTTCTAAAAGAACCCGATTCTACAAGAAACCGTTTCATTAAAATATACATTTTTTCCAATAAGCGTAAAATCGGTTCTTGTAAAGAAACATGTCAAGACTGGGTTCTCTAGAAAACCTGTTTTTTATGCCTATAAGAAAAACCCGTTTAATTAAAAAGAACGGATTCTCTAAGAATCGGGTTCTCAGGGGGCGGATTAACAAAATTGGGGGCCCGGGGCACTTTTTTTTTCCGGGGGCCCCCTCTTAAAAATTATAGATTTTTTACAAATATGTACATTTTTCATAGCTGTTTTTTCCATGCTTTTTCTCTTAATGCAGATCTTTTTGTTATAATATTGAAAAAAAAGTAAAACTAATTATAAAAAGTAAAGTAAGCATAAAAGCATAAAACTTTTGTAGTGTATGATTTACATTGGCTTTAGTACTTTAATTTTTTGGATTATAATATGAGAAAAAGTTGGAATAACTTTTCCCATATATATATATATTTATTGCTTCTTTTTCTACTAAAAGTATGGCCTTGGTCTCTTTAAATAATTGTTACTTTGCTAATTAAAGACGTTTTTTACCTTTTCGCTTATGTGTTTTTTAACATATTTCAAAAATCGGTTGGCGGAATGTTCGACAATTTGCCCATAAAAAAGAGTGGTGGACAACTCGCCAAAAAAAGGTAAATTTAGGCAGATGGTTGACTATGAATAAGATTAAAAACACAGAAAATATATTTATTGCATATATATATGTACAATGCTGTAAAACAATACATAAATACATATTTTATGGTTTTTTGTCTTTTTTTCTTAAGCACCCCCACCTTTTTCCTTAACCAACAGCAATTTTACAGTCTTTTTGGTTTTTTGTATTTAGTTTTAATGTTTGTGTCATTTATACGTATTTTTGGTGACTTTACGAGCTTGGACTTGTTTTTCATATTTTTCTTTATTTGGCGAGTTATCCCCTTTTTTTTACATTTTGACTATTTTTGATTCATACAGTTGAATTAAATTATCGCACTGTAAAACGTTTCTGAGAACATTCCATGTTGTTTTTTTTTTGTTAATGTGTCCAACTATTGCGTTTTATATAAAATTAGCGAGTTGTCCATCTTCCTGTAATAATGCTTATTTTTCTAGGTATAGATCTGTGTTACCGCCATTAGCGTAATGATTTTTTGCGCATTGTAAAATAGATAATTAAAATAACTTACATAAAAACTCATGCTTATAATATGCTTTTACAAATACAAAAAATCTATAAACGACGATTTCAACAAAAAGTTTTTAATGTGTTGATTCTTAAGCAAAAAACGCCGATTAAATATGCAATTATTTTTTTTTTACAATTGTGGGTTAGTGGATACAGCCAGTCAAAAAAGTATTGTGCTCAAAAGTTAATACAATTTTGAGATGTATTTATTTTTTTTATCTAAAAAAATAGTATTTTTCAAGACTTATGTATATGACTGTCTATTTATTGTTAATGCTCTGCACAAATTACTGTATGATGTCGAATGTTTTTTTAATTGTAAAAAATACCATATAACTCATATAAAAATTTTCTTACATAGTCTTTTTACAGCCATGCATTGGTACCAGACTCACGAAAAAAAGACTTCTAATTTTACATTTGATAAAATCCGATAAACAGGGAAACCAGATAACCCTTTTTCTGTTTAAAATTTGTTGTAAATAATTATTAGTGTTGATTGTCGTCAATCAGTAAAAATATTAAAAATGCTGTTATAGCCGTTCACAAGGAAAATATAGATTGACTTCATCGGCGCTTTAAAGGCGGCAAGCCTTACAATGACGCATATTTTATTAAAAAAATCAAAATAATCCTACATTTTTAAACTGAAAACTAAATAACTTAAGTAAAAAGGAAAAAAGTTTTTAGTCAAACTAGAGTTTTATATGTAGCTTTCGACAAAAAAATAATGATAACAATGCCGTTTTTTTAAAGGTTAACGCAAATCCCTAAGATTGTAAAAGTTTTTTTTTCGTGTTTTCAATGTCAAGTTTTTGGTCATTACTAGGTATTTTATTTTACATACACAGCTGCAAAGTTTAATTGTTTTTTACTTTTATTTTTCACACTTGTCTTTTTTAGAGTTTTTAAAATAAAAATGAAAAAAAACAGCTTTTTTTAATAATCAGAGTAATTACAGATACCAATACAGCTTTAAAAAAAATTTATTTTGTAGTTATATTATAATATTGTTATAGTAAAACGACTAATGCAAATCAAAATTCAAGAACAGTAAATTATTTCTGGCTATCTTTTAAATAAATATAAAGCAATCTTATTTTTTGTCGGCTAATATTGACAAAAATTTTTTCTTTTCATATAAGTTTGTACGGAAATCAATATTTTCCTTTTTAGGGGCTACTGAGTCGGGGACCCGAAACACATGCCCCCAGCCCCCCCCAGCACGCCTCCCCCCCCCCCCCTTAATCCGCCCCTGCAATAGGTCTGCATAATTATTGGTCTTACATATGAACTTTATTAGTTTTTTTCTAGTTATCACTGTCATATACGAACTAGCTTAAAACCTTTAAATAAACGGTGATTAGCCAAGGGTGCCGTAAAAAAAAACTATCCT
>JAQFYM010004673.1:0-14889 GCA_034694785.1 Agrenia bidenticulata
TGTTGACATTTTTGCTTTTGGACCTAAAATTCAGCCCTTTTATATTTATGGCTCGTTTTATTTTGGCCCAAGTATTTTGGCTCTTTTATTTGGAAATCATTAAAAGCTAATAATTAAGTCAATGCAAGAGAAACAAAAAAAAATTAAAGACTATTTGAAATTGAAAACTGTTTTTCATAGTACTTTTTTTTATAATTTAAAGGCTCAAGTTCTAATTATTTTATTTATGATGTTTTTTTATAAATTTTATTCTGCGCGTTCTTCTATAAGCACATTATATAATTTTATAAAGCTGAAAAATAAATTTTAATTTACAAAAGAAACGAAAATTTTATATTTATTTATGAACTAAATTCGTTTTAAAGATTTTTATCGTTTTTTGAGTTATATTTTTTTGTTTTGTTTATTTACTTTTTTTTTGATGGCTAGAAGTCAAAATTTACAAAATTGTTTTATTTTATAGAACAAGCGCACTGACTCTGTTATTTACTCTAACTGTATATGTGGAGGAAAATTTAAAAAAATAAGATTGTTGATTTCAATACTCTTGTTTTGTTGTTAAACTTTGTTAAATTTTTAAATTAATTATAAATAATCTATTTTGTGCTTTATTGAGTAAGTATAATTTGTAAACATAGGTTAAACTTGAATAAATTGTAGATTTGAAGTATATTACATGATAAATAGCAGTTTGTATAGTCTACCCAAAAAAAATACAATCCGCGCGATAATGAAAAAAATATGCAACCATTTTATTAGCAAAAAAACGCATTTTTTTGTATTTGTATTTTTTACTTGATTTTTTTATCATACAAAAGTTAATTCGGCTTTAAAGATCTGATAAACTTGATTTACAAGGCTCTTACAACCACTATATTATTTTTTGATGGTATTAATAATCATAAAATTTTTAGAAAGTATAAACACCTTTTTCTTCAATTTAGGCTATGATACGAGAAATTTTTTTGTTTTATATATTTTTTTTAATTTTGTGACTAATTAATGCTTCTACTTTTTTTTAGGTATTTTGTCCCAATTTGTGTGTTTTTTTTCACGCTTTGAGGTTAAACATGTCGGTTAAGTTTTCATTATAGTATATGTTCGTATAAAATTTAAATTTTTGTTACTATTTAAATCCATGTTTGTCTTTTTTTCTATTTTAAATTGCTTAAAGTCCAGTTATTTATGTTTTTTGAACGTTCTTTTTAGGGCATGTTTATTTTTTATCTATAGGGTTTGAGTTTTGTTTTTATGATTACCTCTTAAAACAAACCTATGTAATCGTTTTTTCCTGTTCACTTTTTTTTGAAAATAAAAAAAAAATCCTATGGGTCGACCCATAGGAAAAAAAAGTTTTTTGACTAATAGGTCGCTTCTACCTATAGGTGATTTTCGTGAATACAAAAAGTATAAAACCCCATGAAATTTTTACAAAAAAAAAATAGTAACAACGAAACACGAAAATTTAAAAAATGGATATTAAATAAGAACGAACTTACACAACAATTGTGTATAAAAAAGCGGTATTATAATCTAAAATAAGTGTAGACCAATAGGTTAATAGCCTATATACATAAAAAAGAAAACATCCCCATACTATATATTAGGGTTTTTTTAATTATATACTTATGTTACTATAATATCAGATTTTAAAATTGTAGTAACAAAACGGATTATTATTAATATGACGTAATTGTTTTTTTTATACAAATTTTCTTTTCTTATTATTATTATTTTGTGTTTTTTTCTTTGTTCTCCTTTTTGTTGAAATCACGGATCATTGATTTTGAATGATTTAATGAGGAAAAAGAAAGAAAAGACGAATATACTGAAAACAGTTACTGCAAACAAGTTAGAAAAATAAAAGAATCTAAAGTTATTGCGAATATTATACTCGGTTTTATAATAAGACATTTATTTTTTTCTTGTTTTAATTTAAGAAGGTTTTTTTCTTGAGGGAATTATATTGCGACACCCCTCCCCTTACCATGGGGTAGAAAATAAAGGAAAAAAAAGCAGGAATGATATAATACTTAACAAAAAGCTAAATAAAAAAACATTAAGTACCCAAAATGAGTGTAAAAACCTTAGTCTTAACCTGTACAACTACCCCAGGCTTTCCTATGCTTTTAACCAATGCCATTCGTCTTATATACACAACGAAAAAATATCTCGGCAAAAAAGACTTTAAAGAAAGGTGACGTAAAGGGAATATTGCAAAGGTATGGGTAAGACTTCTATATTATTTTGGACCCATGTACCTAGAAGAAGCTTTTCGTTGTATTTATTCCACTTGTTTCTAATTTTTGAATTTTACAAAAGCTTATTTTTTTGTCTGCAAATCAAAGGGGATACAGGACTTTTGCCCTACTCGCTTTTTAAATTTTTTTTTTTTAATGGAATGTCTTTTATGAAATAATAGTTTTCTTTCTGTGTTATTTTGACATCAGCATATTGTACAAGCTTTTTTTTTGGTTTTAATTATTAAATCCTATTTGACTTAGAAGTAGAATTTTTCGTCTACAAAATTAAAAATCTAATGGATTAAAGCTATTTGATCGTTTTTCAATAATTAATTTTATTAGCCTGTATTTACCCAATAAATTTTTTATGCTAAAATTGATATCTTTAAAACGCTTTTGCTATATAAAATTGTGTTTTCTATAGTATTATTTTTATATTGACCCCTTAATTTACCGGGCTCATAAATCTGCCGTAAGCGTCGCAAAAAAAAACCTGATGTCTTTTAGGGCGTTTTTTCTTTGCTCCTGGTAATTTTTGTTATGTTTTCGGATAAAAAATGCGTCCAGATTCTTTGGAATTAGTTCACGCTATAATACAAAGATCGTTCCTGGGTGCAAATTCCCGGAAAAAAAAACCCAGTAAAGTCTGGGAATGTGAAAACCCCAGTGAAAAAAAACGATGATAGTAAGAAGCTTTAAGTGCAAAGAACATATGATGAAATGTTTGTAATCACATATAAAAGAGTAAAAAACAGAAAAACAGAATTTACTTTAAAAAAAGATCAATACATATAAAAATGTAGGTAAAAAGCATTGAATGCAAAATATATTTATCATTTTCTTTTTTGTGGTACAAGTACGGTATTTCGCAGTCTCAACTAAAAAAATGGTACCCGGAGTTTGCGCTTACTTTTTTTTTTTGGGTAGAATTTTTTCGCAAAAAAATTAGTCATCTTTTTTTTAATTATATACTTTAAAAGATATTTCTTGTTGTCTATCGTGTAAAGACCACGTTTTACTATTTATATTTTTTTTAATTATACCCTTCTTTCGTCACTTCTTCTGCTGACGGAGGATAATGGTTTAACGACTTAAAATGTTTTTATAAGCATGAAGTAAACAACGCGTATTTATCGGATGTAAAATTCTAATGAACAAATTAGTTGGGACAGTATTACACATACATATTCATTGGATTCTCTAATATTATTTTATGCAAAAGTTCGCAATATTAAAATCCAACAGTTGTTTTTTTGTTAATCTTTTATAGATTTATCTATTATTTTTAAATTTTATTAGGTGTAAAACCGAAGAATAAACAAATAAATACATTTTTATTTGTTTTTTTATGACTGGAAGATGATTTGCTTTGATCAAATTTTACAAAAATTACAATAGAAATGATATAGTAAAGAATGTAATCCTTTAAAAAACGTTTTATCTGTATTTAAAGTAATTTTGCTTTTATTCACAATATCTTGTTAAATACTTATAGTAAATTACTTTTTTTTATTGCAAAAAAAAATTGCTTGATGCTTGAAATATTACATTAAACTATTTAAAATAGTTAAAGAAATAAAACATATGTCTATATTTTTTTTAAACATCGATAGGGTTATTAACATGATAGGATAGCGCACTTTGCATTATACAGATGTTTTGTATAAAAAGATACAACATGAAAATATGTACCATATTAAACAACATTAACAGAAAGGGTATTTTTTTTATTACTATTTTGTTTATTAATTTAATGTTTCATTCTTTTTTATCTTTTATTGCACCGGAATGTGGGCGTAGGAAGGGCCGGGGCTAAAAACTAGCGGGCGCCGGGAATAAAAAAACTTAAGGCCCAAATATTTTTTTTTATACTTACATACAAAAAAAACAATGAACAATTTTTATAAGCATTAATTAATTTTTACTTCCAAATTGTAAAATTATATTTTAGAAGTAAGAGGCCGGGATTTATACACCCTTGTAAATGGTTATGTGAACAAAAGTTTTTACTTTGGCCATGTTTTTCATTTTTGTTGTTTTTTTTAATATATACAAAACATTCGTAAAACTATATTACTGATAAAAAAATCTTTTATTGCTACACTTAAGAATATTACAAAATAAAAAAAACATGAGTAACGCGTTTCTGACAAAAAAAAACACACACAAAAAGCTTTTTTATTACCCAAGAACTAATAAATACAAAATTAAAAAGATATGCTTTTCTATACATATAGACTAGAGACGTGTGTATTATATCGTCTATTATTGTTAACAGGTTTTACATACATCTTTAAATTGCAAAAGCACAGCATTCCAAGCATGTTCTTAAATAATGAATACTGTTTATTGGGACATACTGCACGAAAAAAAACTTTTACACCGGCTTAATTGTTTATTACAAAAAAAACAAGGTGACCTGCATGCCTCTGACTGTGGTATATACAAAAGCTGTTTTATAATGTGCAGACTTTACACAAAAATCTTACCTGCTGCCTTAAGCCTATAAAAAATATTTTGTGTAAACAAATTTTTGTTTCTTTGCATTTCATTTGTTATTATAAATGTTTAACTCTCAAAAAACTAACTTACTCAGTTAAAAGGTACAAATCCTGTAGCAATTACTTATTTTATTATATGCATATTAAGCAGTAAAATAAATAAGCTTTGGTAAACAAAAAGCAAATAATTGGTTTTTTACAAAAAAATCATTAATGGCTGTTTTATACAAACTAAATCCGTTGACAAATATATATCTAATTATAGCTATGAATTATATGTTCTTTTTATATGGCATTCTTGTGGTAAGAAAAAATATTTAAAATACTACTTAAATGTATTTTAATAAAATAATTATACTTTCCTTGCCTTTCTAGTGTAAACGTGTGCAAAATGATATTTAAATCAATATTCGTAGTCGTGCCATGTTAAAAATATGATTTTGCTAACCCATTTAGTCTTTCCTGCGCCAATTTAGATTTTAAAAACTTTAAACTCGTTTCTATGCTAAAAAATTTCTTTCTGCTGTACTGATGATACAGGTAATGTTAGAAAAATATATAGTGCAGTTAAAAAATTAGGCAAAAAGACTTCGTAGGTTCATTTTATAAATATCTTCTTACAAGTCACGAGGTCTTAAACTTATAAAATTTAAAAGCTCAGAAATACTTTTAAAACTTTATTTCATCGTTTAAATTCTAAAAAAAATGGTCGTATCTCTTGTAAAATGAATTGACTTTACATTTGTAGTTCACATCATCATAATTTCTAAACCCCCATAAAAAACTAAAATCTGTACGAATCGACTTGTTGATATGTAAACGACCCTCAACAGCTGCTATTATGTCAGTTTTGATAAATTAAAATCTTTTTTTTACCTTTTTTTAAATGTTCTTTTCTTTTTATGTCCTTTTTCTACAATAAACTTGTTTGGTATAAAATATCGAAGGCAGTCCGCCTGTACTTGCTTTATACTATCCCTCAAATCTAAACCTATATATTTTTATTAAAGATTTCAATTTTGTTAGCTCACTATCCAATGTAGCTTTTCTCAAGTCTAGTGGAAGATTAATATGTTGCACAAGGTTTAACAATGGATACCAAATTCTGCTCATAACTACAGTTTCAACGTTGTTGTAAAATTTTTGAAATCATTTACATTCATATTTAGCTTAATGCATATATTTTGGGGGTTGTACTTTTTCATCCAAGGTTTTTTTAATTTTCAGTAAACTATTCGCAATCTGTTTTGCTGCGATAAAGAAGAATAATAGCGAGTTTTTATAACATGCAATATTGATATGTAGGGCAAGTCATAATTGCAGCAAAAAAATGCAATAATTGACATTTATTAGTAAAAAAAACAAACAAAGCAATTATAGATTTTTGTGACAAATTTAATGGTTACGAATGCATCGTGCGCAAATACAAGCAGAATCATGTGTCTATACGTTGAACAAAACACTAGTTTTGTATCATATTAAGTATTCGTTGTGCATTTACGCCGGGTTTTTATAAAATAAATGCATGAAAAAGATGCAATTAAAAGTAAAAATATGTTGTTTTTTACCTTTTTCGTTGCATTTAAGCATAAAAAAATGCACTGAACTTGCCCTAGTGATATGTTTAAATTTCATTATAGGCAGTTCCATCTATCTGTTGATAAGCTAAAGAAAATACTTTTTCTTGTGACATGTGGCAAAGTATTTAGCGGATTGTATTAAAGACCTTGCAGTGTCGTTACCAGCAAGATTAAGCAGATGATCGAACACGGTGAAAATATAATGCGTTGTGTTGTTTTCTAAAAATATGCCTGTGATCTTTAAACTACCCCGGCCATATTGCTGCCGTTGTCGAAACTTACTTCAACACATGTTTGTATATCCAATCCTTATTTTTCTAAAATTTTCATGCGATTATCAAATATTCCTTTACCTGTGTTGTTAATATCATCATGATAGCAAATGAACTTCTCCAACATTGTTATTTTATTCAGGCTTCGATTCACATATCTCGTAACAACGGGTATACGCTCGCAAAGGAGGACGTCGGGTGTACTGTCTGAAATAAGTGAACGGTATTGTGCAAAAGTAACTTCAGAAATAATTTCACGGCCTATTATATTACACAATAAGAACCTAAATGCGTTTTGGATATCATTTTAACAGTAGTGTACAACGCGAATCTTGTTTTTTGTGCATTTGATCTACATTCTTAACGTACATTTGTAATAGAGGATACAACTTTGATATTAATGTATTTCATCGCAGAAGTTGCCATTTTTATGAATATAGATTTAATTCAATGATCCTCATAATGCATAATCTTTTAATGCAATAAACACTATAACATCTTTAATTCTTTTATATATATTAATCCGTTTTTATTTTTGATTTATTGTAATTCTAAAAAAAAGCAAACTCGACTGTATGAAATTTATTGTTGTTCAATATTATTTGTTTCCAAATTATATAGTTGTTCTTGTGAAGCAAAAAAGATTCATGTTCCGGTATTCTAAATAAAAGTTTCATATATACCTTTTTATGTGACCATCCAGATGCATACTTGAAATCTTAGCTTCATATGCTGTGCAAGGGCCACAAAAAAATATTTTCTATATCCTGCTATACCAAATCCAATCTCTTTTCTCTTTTTTCCAATTTGGTTGATTTATTTTTAACACTGAGCATGGAAATTTTCTGCCTAGATGATATTTTGGTATTTAAACAAGAGCATCTAGACAAAATGCGTTTAAATTGTTCTCTATAACTAAGTGTCTTTTGTTTTAAAAATGATACATCGAATTACTATTATTCTTATAATATTCTCTACCTTTAGTATTTCCTGAATATTTTCTACATTTTCAGCGATACATCACCAAGGTATAATGTGGTTTGCTCAAACATATTGAAATTATCTGCATCTGACTCGTTTAATTCTCTATCATGTTTACCTTGCGTTGCCACTTGCAAAATCTCACTATTATCATAGTTTCCTTTTTCGGTATTCCTCTTCACATTTAAAAAGTATGTTGCTCAGATAATACCACCCTTCCAACTGGGTCTTTGTATGCAAAAATTATCTTTAAAAGTACTCGTAACAGTGATTTCAGACTTATGGTGTATTGCCACCCCTTTATCCTTCTTATTTCATATATTCTGGTTTTATTTTATCGTTCATTGTAGAATTGACCCGTCCGCGTATTATTTCTTCTCAGCTCTTACTTTTAGAACCCAATTTTCTTGTCAGTGTCGTCGTTGTCTTAGATTAAGCCTTTTGTCGTATTACCACCACCCTACCCTTATCATCACCATTGTGTTTGTTTAAGGGGTCCATGCCATATTTAAATCAGTCTATCGGTGTATTGCCAACCGGTAACACTCTTTGTCTTCTCATAATTTTTCTTTCATAGTACTCTTAACGACAAAATCAGCCTTCTCTTACATTTCCACACACTCATCCATGCCAGTTTTTTTTGCTTTAGATAGTTAGAATATGCGTTACTATATATAAATCTTCCATTGTATTTCTCCTTAGCCTCGTTGTACTATTTTTAAACGCATATTCTTTTAAAAAATTATTATCACAAGAAACCTGTTGCATGATTGTGTCATCGTTAATATTTTCTGTATAATCATTGTTTCAATATTGTCATTGTTACTGCAACTAGTAAAAATGCTGTAATTTCATTGAATGTGCGGCTGCCGCATTTTGTTTCTTAATGTTCTTTATTTTTTGAGCGCCGCTCGTGTACTTCCTCTTCATTTGGGGTGTTTAAATGCACAAATCTAAAAAAAGAAAAAAACTTTGTTATTATCCAATAAGTGTTGAAGCACATTTATGGAAATTATAAAATTTTATTATAAATTTTTTATTAATTTTGAGCTGTTCTATATATAGTATGCTTTTAAGTATAAATAATAATAGTTGGAAACAAAAAAAAAATATGTTATGTTTTTGTTTTTTTTGCTTCCTTATGATGTTGACATCTATTTTGGTCGAAACAGATAATTATATTTTTTATATAAAAACTAATTTTTATACATATACAAAGCAATTGTTTTATTTTCTAATTGTTTAAATGTATTTTTATAAGATTTTTATAATATCTTTTTTACTGTTTCAATTCCCCTTTTAAGGATGTAATTGAGGCATATGGAAAATACCAACTGCTTCGGCAGAAAACCCCTATACATGTATCAAACAACCCTCTGTTTAATAAAATGATTCCACCATATATAGGTCGAATACTTTTGTGCATCTTGGGTGCAAGTGCACAAATTAGTCTTATTTAGGTTACGTAAAATTATTCTTTTTACATGAATGGTGTAAAACCCTATTGGGCTGTCTCCTTAAGCAGTATCAAAAGAATTTTTAATACGGCAACAATTTTTTAGTAGAGCAGAAAGAACGCATATTTATTCTTTGTCGATTAGTATTCTATAAATCATCAAACTATTTTTTATTCATCATTAGTTTATAGTATACTTACTAAGTAAATAGTATCAGAAGCATGACCAGATATCTCCAAATGCCTTGTTTTTTGTTTACCGCATATTCGATAGAGTTAACTAATATCTATAAATTACATTTATCTGTAAAATAATTTTTTTCCTATGCAAATACGGTTAATATAAGTTTTCGTCTTATGCTCTAAGGTATAAAAATGCGAACTATATATTTATTAAAAATTTTGGGGTATTGGTTACACGCCTTTCGTTATCGTCTTCTTATTTGGCTTAAGAACATTTTTTAAGACGGATAAAATTTTTTTATTCGCATAGAACTCATGGGATATTTGTATTCTAATCATGGTTTGTAACATGATATACACTAAAGTGGCATTATAAGCACATATGTTAATCATATACATACAAAAAAATAGAATAGAATAACATGAAGTCGAAGCCACTACAGAATTATAATTTGCAATGTTAATTATATTTAAAAATGAATTTTTAGTAGTATACATCCTTTATATTTGCTTATAGTATCGTAAAGTCAACAGTAAAAATTTTGATATATATAAATGGCCCTCAAATGCGAGCAATATTAAATTTAACATACAACAAATTGTAATTTTAATGGTTATATCAATTTAAAGCATTGTTTTTTACGACATTGTTTGTAGTATTAAATCTGTTCGCATTATTTTTTACCTTTCCATTTATCTTTCTAATATCCCTCATCACATTCTTTTTTAGTTTGATTTATACTAATACAGAGAAAAAAGGAAAGATAACAGTTTTTACAATATGCTGTGTATTTTTTTTTATAATATTTATTACTGTTCATATAATTTATAATGAAGACCTTTTTTTAGTTCGTCTTTCCTTGCTGTCAATATGTAATATCCACATTAGCTATTTATATAGTTTTCTAGTGTCAATGCTCTTATAGATGACCGACAATATACATAAGAACCATCTATGTGTCGTGTGATACAGAATTAGGAGTGTTCTTAATAATTGATTTCTTTGTTTAATAATATTCAATATATTAATAGAAGAAAACATCACTTTTACGTCATATTATTTTTTGTAAATTTATATCCCTCCTAGTCAACTTTGATACTAAATAAAGCACTTTAATTACTCCATAACATTATAAAAATATAATAATGATGAATTCCAAGTAAACTCGGGTTATATTGAAGAGAAGCAACTGCGCACCTCCACTATTTATTAAGCTTGACGCAAAGAATTTGATCAGTGTATATGATTTAGCCTACAAACATTCTAATATATGTTTAAGTAAAATTTGAAGGTAATAAGAAACGATGAAATCTGATTTGACAAAATGTAATAATATAAAGTAGATAAAATAGACAAATTCTTAATCATACCGAAACAAGAGTAAGGAAACAAATATAGAAAGATAATTTATTTTAACTGCAATGAGCAAGGATTTTTAAAAGCAACCTTTTGCGTTTAGAAGTAATATTTCTCGTATTAAATCGGCAAAAAAAGCAAAAAAACTGTAATTTAAATTTTAAATGTTTATATAAAATTTTTAAAAATGTAGAAAACACGCATTTACGTTATTAACACTGTTAAATCGTTGTAAAAACATCTTCTTAAAGTTTAACATAGAAACGTAAGCATTGTATCATTTTCCGGATATAATGAGCTTTTTTGAATGTTGATTATTAATCCAGCATTATGAAATATTCATTCAGAAGATACACTGGTTGCTCGTATACTAAAATATTTTCTCGCCAGTATACTAAGATGTGAATAAAGATGCATTTTTACCGGCCAAAATGAAACAACGTCAAACTCTTTGCTAGCTTGTGGCATTTAATCATATCTCTGAATTTCATTGGTTGTACTTTTTGCGTGTTCAGATAAACCATCACAAAATGAACCCTCTTCCGTATTTTTATCCTGATTCTTTAAATGTGGCAGAGGATTCCTAATATACTTAAAATCATCTACTGTTTCCCGTTTTTAATTTTTCTAGGAATGATATCCATAAAATCAATATTTTTAAACCTCGAGTCCAAAAATCTACTCTTGCAGAGATCTTTGTAATACACTGAGCATTTAATAAATATGTTATCTAAACCAAAAATGAAATCTTCACAAAATAACACTAGTATGATTACTTTTGTACATATAAACATATTTTGAAATTTTTGATTTTAAATTTGTGATTATTGGTACATATGCGGATATCGTGGGAGTTGTATCACTTGAAAAAATTTTAGTAGCATCAAAAAAGGGTTTTAATATTTAAACACAAAGGTCAAGCAATTCATAGTCATTTTCATTGTGGCAATTAATAACGTGAACCTTTTTTTGACTTACTAAAACATATGTTAATTCACACTTTTCCTCTATAAAGCGTTCAATCATACAATACAGACTATTCCATCTTAACCGATCAGTTTAAATAAGCATGTAGACTAAATATTTATTGGTCAACTGGTATTCTTCTAGCAAGGATGAGCAGTAGTACTGTGTTTAAAATAGGTTACAATCGACCAAAAAAAATTAAAAATGGGTGGTAAATGGTGTGAAAAAATTGTCTTTTTAATAACTGTTTGCAGCAACTGAGCTAAACATCTAAAATTAGTAATTTCAGTATCATTCATTGCCTTTAAAATGTTTGCGGCGCGATCATGCGTTACACCGACACTTTCGTCACATGTCCTCTAATGTTACAGCACTTTGTGTAGTTTTTCTCTTGGCAAAATGGCAGTGTGTGTTTCTGGAAATGTGTTAAGTGATAGCAAATAGCTTATATAATAAAAGTCTGTAGTAAAATGATAGATAGATATGGCCATATATGACATGCAACGGTTGCTTGTCTAAGT
Source organism: Agrenia bidenticulata (assembly GCA_034694785.1). Lineage (NCBI taxonomy): Eukaryota > Metazoa > Arthropoda > Collembola > Entomobryomorpha > Isotomidae > Agrenia > Agrenia bidenticulata. The sequence goes on from JAQFYM010004673.1 coordinate 12,061, forward strand.
TTCAGTCGTGTAAACTAAATATGATATTTTTAAAACTTCTTTACTTATTCTTTGATTTACTTCTTGTTCTTCTGGGAAAGCATGTTTCGGGTGAATGTTGTTCTTCCAGGAACTTTTACTGAAACCAAAAGATACGTTTTTGAAAAACATCTTTATAAACCTAGTTATTAAATAGGCAAATCGTCGACCAATATTAAATTTTTTAGTTCATATAGCGGGAATAAGTTTTGCGATAATGGGGGGTTTCGAGCAAGATATCGCATACGACTCCAGGGTGTGCGGTGTTCATATGATGTATCATGCCTGTCGTTTGGTTCTCGCAGGTAATTTTTTGACTGCTGAAATTACATAATGCTTTCTTATCATCCACTTTGCTAAAATCATTTCACATTGCGCTTTATTTTCTTCTCTTTTGTATTTTTTGGGAGCCTGCGTGTCTACGGAATTGCCATTTATAATTGTAGAAGCACTTAGAGGTTGACGTATCATTAGCATTTTGCAAACTGGTTGACATCGGGGTCGCTTCGGGAACAATAAAATCTAGGTTTTTTTCAAAGGATTATAGAAATGTGGTATCTTGGAGCGTACTCTGCACCATTTACACTTCAGATGCGTTCTTCTTTTTGCATTTCTTAATCTTATGTAGTTGAATTGCCCATGTTTTCACTTTGAACATTCTATGGATTTTCTTTTGACATAAGAGGGCACGAAAAACAAAGTTTTATAAAAATATCTATAAGGATTTACAAAATAATTTTTAATATAAATTTTTGATACACAGCCCTACACGAAACACAATAGAGCCTGGATAAATTGTCATTGGTGACAACACGAAATGAATTATAGATTATATTAAATCCGAGGATTAATAAATAATTTTGTACATGAAAAATTAATAGAGAGAAAAAAAGTAAACTGAAACGCAAAATAATTTTAATAGTTTAGGTATAATAAATCTTTGGTCGAAATCACATCTGACTTATACAAAACCTTAAAATATTGTATATTTTCACAACTGCATCTAATCTCTTAACAAGATTTGAACCTTAACGATATTAACTATGTTTACAAAGGATTCTTTTTGACACTAAAAAAAAATAATAAAGATGCATATTCATTTTAGTAATAGTTTCATCCCAACATATATCCTTATATATATATTTTAACAGGATATCGAACTTTTTAGGGTGTTTTAAATACATTATGCCCATTTATGTTCGGTTTTGTTTTGAAATGATTTTTTTGTTTTACAATATATATGTACCGTATACTGCCGATAAAAAGCAATTTTAAAAAAGATTAAAATGAAATCAAACCCGACATTATTATTTTTCAGAGGCTAGAAATATGTTTCAATTTAGTAGATGAATATTCTAAGTTTATGTTAATAGCTGTATATTATCTTCTTGATTTGTTTTATTATGACTATAGGGGCGTTTTAAGATAAAAAAGACTTACCTAATATCGGAAGTATACGGTATGTTAAATATACAAATATTTTCATTACAAATGTATAAAATGTTTAGTTAAAAACATTTTCATTTTATTTTTTTAGCTTTTTTAATTGCATTTATTTTTATTTTTAGATTCAATGCATATATTAAAGTTAACGCAAAAATATGGCTGCAGATAAAAAAATAACGTCTATTATATCGAAGTATATATGCAAAAAAAAAGATTAAAGCTAGTGCATAGGTCTAATATATTATATATAATTTAGTCTAGGATACTGTATATACATGATTAAGCATTTAATCATATAAAGATGTTATCTATTAATCTTTGAAACGTCTTTAACACATATAACCTTTATTCTATTACAAAAAACTGAAAGAATAAAAGCTTGGTTGGATCGTTTCTATTTTAATAATTTTTTTTCTTTTCATTTCAAAAATACATAGTCTATTCTCACGGTAGTAAATACTGAAAACCGCGTTTCTTTGCATTTATATTTTTGGTTTTAAATGATTTTATCATATTTATTTTTTTACACGTAGTAGGAACCCCCTTAAAAGCCTTTAAATTATCGACATTCATTTTTAAATCATATATTAATGATATTGTATTATGTTCTTGTATTGTTTTACAAAATGGCATCACAGAACTGCGTAATATATAAAAAAACCACCTTTATGTATATTAGATAAAACAGGTCTGCTTGCATCTTTACTTTTGTTTTTATGTTTTGGATTAAATTATATTTCAGTTTCTTATAATCTAAGCTGGTAGATTTATATTGTATTAGTAAGTCGCCTGAAGCAAATATAAGCTGGTGATAGATACTGAATGATATTTAAGTAGTAAAAAAAGTTTTAATATATTTTATAAAAATGTCTCGGCCATAACTTACTTTTACATAAATCATTTTTATTCATTGAATAAAATATAAAATAAAATATATAAATCAAGTATATTACAAACTAAAATAAAAGTATTGCATTGTTAGATGTTTTATGTATTAAACTATAGTAAATTTTGTTCCTTTGCAAATATATACAGTAAATTAAACATATGATTATTATAGTTTTTATTATTGCAGTACTAATGTTTTATTGTTATAAAAAATAGTAGTATATTTTTTTCGTAAATAGTATTATGCATTTTTCAATTGTAAAGATGAATATTCAGCACTTAATGCTTATACGTTTTTTTCAAAGCAAAAATAAATGTTTCATACATGTCGAGTTTGCCAAATGTACAACCATTGTGCAATTAATATGTATATTTTTTTTCACAATGCATGAATTAGTGCTTGGTATGCAGACATTTTGTTTTAAAATGTCGAAATTTACACAAGAACCAATAATCGAAATATTTTAAATATTAAAG
>JAQFYM010004674.1:0-14887 GCA_034694785.1 Agrenia bidenticulata
TCTTTTCCTTCTTGATTATTTTGAGCTTCTTCGCAGGTGTGTTTGCGGTAACTTTCCTTTTAGTAGCAGACGTCATCTTAACTAGACTAACCCACGCTAACCCTTCGACTAATTTACGCTGCCTAAATATCAAAAAAATGACAGAAAAGGGTAAACACGTGCGTTCTAAATGGGGTCTATTTAGTTATTATGGCGCCATCATTCGTTTTTGGTAGGATACAAGCTGTCCAATGACAAAGACGTCAAATTCAACTACATACAGCGATTCCATAACATTGCGAGGAGAAAAGGAAAGGACTCTTGACGAGAAATAATATATACATCAATGTATGCTATAAATGCGTTTTCTTACAACTATTGGTGTCACCTGCGACCAAAATGGCCAAACAAAAAAAACGCCTTTTGCACAATTGCTTGCTTGCCTTGCTACACTATATTATCTCCTTTGTGAAATGCGTGTTTCAACAACCAACAATTTGTATTGAACAGGATAGTTCGATGTGCGCATCGAACAACTTTATTATCGTAATTCTTAGTATTATTTTCTCAATGAGCAAACTTGCACGAAGGACCATAAGGGCAGAAACCACGTTGAAACGCTCGGCAAAGTATTGGGCCTAACACAAAACTTAAAAGGTTTCTTTCCTCCCAGAAAAAAGTACCATTGGGACCCATGACGGGCGCCTTTGCGGGTTCGCCTGGCCTGGTAGGACACTCATATGGTGAATGACCGCGACCTCCACAGTAATAGCATTCTATAACACGAATAGCGTTATTGGTGGGACTTGGTAGAGGAAACAGTACCGCGATTCAGAGGATCATCCATCATCATGGGGTTGATGCCCATATAAGCAGTCATAGCCTGATAGTCATAGCCAAAGGAAGGCATGGCATAGGACGGATACTGGTTGTAGCTCATCGCACTATTGTATATACTGTAATCACATTCGGAAACACCGTATTGACTAGTAAGTCGCATTTTGCGCTCTCTAGCACACGACATACAGCGCGATGGTTTGTGCAGCCAGCCTTTATGGAGGGAAGGATAAGTTTCTCACACATACTTCTCGGCACCACTCAAAACACAGCAAAAGAGAGGAAACCTCGCAACTCAAACTCCTCCTGTGTCTTTCCAGTAAAAACAAACTCTGTGTTGCAGCCGTGGCACATAAGTACAGAGTCTTGGTAGCGCTGCAATTTTTAGCGTGTAATGTAAAAAAACTAACCGAGTTGTTGTTGTTGTTGTGATTGCTACTGACGCCCTCTCCCGCCAGCGGGGTGACTATAAATGCTTTTCTACTGTCATTAGCACTATTATTCGTCGTGAACGCTTCAAAAGACCGTATATCGTTATTCTCCGGGCTATCACCTTTCTAGGGGTTAGTCAACACTTGCACACAGGCGCACACAGACGCACCACGTCCCATTTACTCATTTTCATCCTGCCCCTGCCGGTAGTGAGGGTATAAATTTTCCACCAATAAGAGTAACAATTCGTGTTGGGGGTAAGGAGGTGTATCTGTTCCTAATCACCCATTTTGAGTTTGTCCAATAGATGCGCCTAGTTTGATATACCATCGAGCAAAATGGGATGGCTCCGTACTAATGATTGGTCCTTATCAACCAATAAGGATATCACGATAAAATGACAGCAATGTCCCCTGTGAGACGTGGCGCATTGATCGTCTTTGAAGGATGCGATCGGAGTGGAAAGACAACTCAGTGCAAACTACTTTTGAAGGCGCTTCAAATGAACGGGAAAAAGGCAGAGCTTATATGCTTTCCAGGTTTTTTTACGCTAACCAAACATGTTTCCTTTTTTTTCAGACAGAACAACAGTGATCGGCTCCATTATTGATAAATACTTGAAGCGCGACATAGACTTGAATGATCATGCAGTGCATTTGCTTTTTTCAGCCAATCGCTGGGAGTGGTGGTGATGATTCGTTTCGTACTAGCCAATCACTGTGTTGTATTGTTTTGATTAGTCCAATATGTGCATACTGATTGGCTACTAATGTCCTTAGTGATGCGATGGAGCGCATGTTACTATCGGGCACATCGCTCATCGTTGATCGATACGCCTATTCTGGAGTTGCCTTCACCACTGCCAAGGTGAGAGAAACTCGAGTTAATCAGGGTAACTAAACGCCACCCCCACTCACTATGTAAGGGTTGTGCACCTAACTGGTGCAAAGAATGCGATCGTGGTCTTCTACAACCCGATATTGTCTTTTTTCTGGATGCGCACATTGAAAACGCCAGTTTAAGGCAAAGCTCCGCCTCTTGGGCAAGGATTAGTCACGGCGCACCATTTTCGCCCACAGAGATAACTATGGCGAAGAGCGTTATGAGACAAAAACTTTTCAACACTTAGTTGCAGAAGCGTACGCTTTGCTCAAAGATGCGGACTGGAAGGTTATGAATACAACTTGAACTCCTTTTTCCAACATTACTTGGCATAAGTAGACGATCGATGCAACGCAGAACGTCGCATTGATAGCACATAACATTACGGATCAGACTCTAAAGATTGTTGAAGTAGTAAAAGAACAACCATTACGTCGTTTATGGCAATAATAATAAAGTAAAACACAGCGTTGCACGCTACGAATGAGAATCGATTTTATTCGTTCTCTTGCGATGGATCGAATTGCGCATATATCGCATCGGCTTCGTCAGTTTTCTTGAATTGGCAGAGGTATTTCCTAGAAAGAATACACTTTTTTTACAGCGGACGCATGAAACAAGGCCCAACTTCACGATGGGCTTGTTATCGTCATTGACAACAACGCACACAGAGATTGCCTTCGCGCCTTCGCGTTTCGCTTTAAGCGACTTATTGATAAACGTTCCAAATATGACCTTTTGCATGGCAAACGTACGAAAATAGAGTCTTTTGCGTCCTACATGCATGTACACACTCCCCACCTCATCGGGAACCCCACTATTCCCATCTTACCTTTATAAGCACCTGTGACGAACTTATTGAGACGCAAGTTTCCCAATCCAATAGGTTCCCATTGACCCTGGTTGTTGGCAACACGCATCACAAACACCTTGCATTTCGCCATAAAAAGATTCTCTTCATTCTCTTCGCCTGTAACGACAACTTCTGCAATGGCTCTTTCAGCACGTACTCGCAACAGAGGTGGTACCATTATTAAAGACCGGTTTGATGCAATCCGTTTCGTTATCCGCTGGGTGTGCTTTTAAAGCTATCGGCCAATTCTAAAAAATGCCTTACTGGGTTCACTTTCGCGCGGGGACTCGCTTTGTGGTTGGTTGCTTTCAGACTAATTTGAAAAACGAATTTATAAAAAAGAAATGCACACACGCGAAGCAATTTACTGGTGCGGTTGTTTGTTGAGAAAGCTGCGGAAAAGTGAAAAGCGGAGGCGGTGGTATGGTTTTACTTGCTGGCTTGCAAGTTTTAGTAATGAGTGATGCATAACCGTAATTAACTTGTCGAGGATGTTGGCTTCGTTTCACCAAACGTAGAGGGGAATACAAATTTCGGTGCTTCACTCACCGCTATCAGAAGTGTGATACGAAATATGTGTATAATAACCTTTACTATTCGAAAAGTTGAACTGAGGCGCTTCTACGCATTGCGATAAGAATAAAGTGGACACAAGTGTTTAGTTAAGAAGGAAAAAGCACACCTTTATAAGTGGGAAAGGAAAAATTTTGTGTTTCATTGCTGCCTGTAACTGACCCAAACATCGGGATAAGTCGATAAGTATAACAGCATTGAAACATTACGCTTAGGTGCTTTAAAAGAAAACTTTGGTGTTTCGTCACTTGCTACAGCTAATTGGTATTGTAATTGGCTAGAAAGGTGGAACAATAGTACGTTTTGAGGTGTTGAAAGAAAACTTTGGTGCTTCTTCGTTTACAGTAGCTGATTCCAAAGCTATGAATTGACCAATAAAGTGCGATTACGCTTTGGTGCTCCAAAAGAAAACTTGTTGGCCTCCCCGCTTGCAGTGGTTGCTTTGAAGAAAAAATGAACAATCGCTAAAAGATGCAATTACATTGCAAATTTCCAAAAGAAAATTTGTGTGCTTTGCTGTTCTCTACGTGAAAGGTTTGACAATTGCTTCATAAAAGACAAGCATACGGTAAAAGTCAAGACTGTGGGCATTATCGCTCTTTTGGTTAGACTTATCTACAACTTGCAAAGTGACAAGAGTATTCAAACGTATGTTGTGGTACCTTTCAACGCATCGGGAAGTGTAAGCTCGTTTTCACTCCCTTCTATAAAAATAACAAATAAATAAGCACAACTAGCGAAAATACCACGGAATACCCTTATAGGAAGAGTCCTCTGTTAGCGCTCTCGATCGAATCGCAGCAGCGCGTTCAATGTATGCTTGGAAACACTTTGAAAAGTCAAAAGTGTGTGCTTCGTCGCGAAGGTATTTTTCCATGAGATTCATTATAGCGGTATTAAGGGAACATAATTCGCTGATCAGTGCTTTATCTTTGCTATTGTATTCTCCACTGAGGCGATCACGGCGAAGAAGTGCTTCAGTATAGTCGGCTTTCCGATCAAAGTTTGAAGAAACTCTTCCAGAAGATACAAATGGTGTGTCTTGGTCTGCATCAAAGCAGTACTTAGATGGGTAAGCTCATGGAAACAGTAAATACGCTTTGAAGGAAAGGAACGGATACTTTGGTTGACCGGCGATCGAAAGCTTTAAGAAGCCAAGTTGCGCTACACAAAGACATTAAAGTAAAACCTTATTTCTGGACTCCGCTTCACTGACTCTAAGAAACTTTATAGGAACAAGTAACGTAAAAAGACCACAACACACCTTCATGAACATTGTCTTTTCTGCTCCTTTTACTCATTGGGAAGAGAGGCTAACTGTAACGTTTTCGAATTGGAGAGCTTGGAAACGTATAAGGCAGCCTTACTGACTGTGCAAAGGGAAAAGGTTATTCACGTTAACTAGACAAGGGTTTGTTATTCACGTTGACTGTATTGGAATTTACACTTCAGCCAATCAACTAACAACACTTTTCTTTATTACTTCCATGTCGATGGTAGCGAACGCAATTGCAATCAAACTCTTCGTTATAGACATGCACTTTTTGTGCTTTAAAGAATAGTCCGCTTATTGTGTAAAAGAGATTATGAAGAAAAGGTGGAAAATTCGTTGTGCAAAAATACGCAACTCTTTCTTTAGTATAGTCATGGGAGCAGTAATAAGGGAACCCAATCAACACCTCGCGACAGAACTCATTTTCCTTCCAGTCAGCTATGTTTGCAAGCTCATTCGCTGCGAGAGGAGTGCCAAAGTTCTCAAAAGCAAACTTTGATAGGCACCTCTTTCAACGTTATTTTCCTAATACGTTGGACGCACTAAAGACTTGAAAGCGTCACTTCTCTCAGACGCATCAATTGGCATAGCAAGCGTTGAGGGTAATGGGGCAGTTACTTTAACGTTTCCACTATATAAGCACACCTCAGAACACGCATTGGTTATATTTTCATTATCCTGCGCTTCGAGTGGTGGTGTTACAACATGTGCCAAGGTTTGTACGTGTTCGGTTAGCAAGGGGAATAGCGTTAGTATTGCGATGGCAGTGATTAGCACGTATTTTTGAATGATCTTTTAGCGTGATTCAGTACAAGTTTAAAGTCATAGTTACGCTGATGCCTTTCTATAATAAACTTCCTTGCTCAAACAGAAAAAAGTTAAAATTGTGTTAATGGTCACTCTAAACAGCGTTGAGCATGCTTTTCCTCATCCGGAGACGCTTGGAAAGGTGAAAATACACATAAATAGCTTCGTTTTGTTGTTTCCTGCTGCAGCATGCGATTAACACAATCGTAATAATGACCTTATGGTGTGATTGTTTACTAAGAAGTCATAGTTACATATGATGCCTTTTGCATAATGCGCGCCTGTAGCAACTCGTCGTTGCAATTTTCTTAATACTATGCTATTCTTCGCAGATCGCAAAACGAATAGATCCGCCTCTTCTCTAGTACTTTCAAAACTGGAAACTCTTTTCACCGCATAAACAAGAAAAGACGGCGAAAACACTCGTTGGCATTCTCCAAAGTCGCACTAAACTGCGCTGATGGAAACAATTCTTGCGGTATGTGTATATGCACAAGCGCTTCAACACTCGATTCCAAATAGCGTTACGTGATTATTATGTACCTTTTATCTGTCAATCCAATGATGCGAAAACGCAATTGATTATCAACACACATACGTATATGAAACACGCTACCCCCTCACTTTCGCATAGAAGCTTTTGTGCGTTTCTATAACCAACACCTTAATGATGCTCATAGGAAAAGGACAACCCGACAATAAATGGGACTCTGAAGCGAAGAAAGTAGCGCAACACTTGAGTTCATCGATAGTCAATCCTTATTCAGTGCTACTTTGAACGAAAACTCCTTTGAGTCAAAGAACTTTTACGTGCGCTTTCCTAGCAACCGGAAAAGTGAACAACAAAAAGTTGTGTTGTGACGGCGCTTTTTCCGTTTATATTATTAGCAATAAAGGCGTTATTCTGTGTCAGCTCAAAGCAATCGCAATGAATTGCTTTCACTTACAACACTAACAAAGAGAGCCACATCAAAGTGATCCTGCCAAAGTACGGATTATTGTGAAAAGAAGGAAAGCGAAAATTCTGTTGCATAAAGCACGAAGAATAAGTGCAACAACAACCAAGTGTTGTACATAATAAAAGAGTAAACACTTGCATAAGCCAATGGTAAGACTAGAAAGTGCGATAAACTTTGAGTCAACCATCAAAGTTGAAAATTGGAGCTCACTTTGGTAAAACGAAACACGTGACTTTTGTCTTTGTTGACGGCAGTGCTATTATATTATGCGAGGACTACTAAAAGCACCGAAAACGCTATTTTCATTTAGAAATAAAAGTGAAATGCGCTTTTCGTCATTGAAGAAGGTTAGGCCAAGTTTCTTTCCTTTTGTTAAGAAACTGCGACATTTCTGCGTTCAAAAACTAATGAATTAGAAAAGGGAGACGCAATACCAGCGGAAACTTGTACGAAAATACCGGCGCTCACAGTCACATAACAAAATATATACGCAGAATATACCAAACGTTTGTAAAGAGGTGCGTTTCATAACGCATAATGGAGCGTGTACGCTGCACTATGATAAGGTAGTAGCGGGAAAGGCTGAAAACGAAGTTGAGAGAATACCGAAAGCACTTCAAAAGGATGAAAATGCGTTCCCTAATAATGCGAATAATACAAATAGCAGTAACGCACAATATCGCAGAAGCGACAGTGCTGAATGTGATGATGAGGAGAATAGCAGGAAAGATCCTTTTCGAACAAAGAAAAGATCCTTTGAATCCCGAAAATCGCACTCCCAGCAGGAAAGAAAGGTTAGCTTCCAAACTTGCAAACGGGGAGATTCATCTCGCACAACCGACAGCACGCACAGATGATGCAGGAAAAACACCGACAGCGCGTAGAAGAAAACGTCAAGAAGCGGAGAGAGGCGTTTAGAAAGTTGACGCAAAAAACAAAAAAAGGCCAACCAATCATGCGGTACATGTGGGATTATAAGCGCGATTATGTACGTGTTCACTGTAACTCGCATGAAGAAACCTTGTATAATAGCATTCCTTATCTTTGTTTTTAGTGGAAAAGTACGACATTGTGGGAATAGCATTTTTTCGCCTTTTCGTGGCAGTTTTAACATGCATGCCATTTACAGTTATCGCATTGAATCACTCCTTGCGAAACTGCAAGAGCAACAAAAGCAGTGAGGAGAATTAAGCCATGCGAAGAATAAAGGCAGTTTATTCATCTGTAAAACTACGGTGCGTGTGCAATGGAGGTCCAGCCTTCTCTATATGCATTTCTTTGCGCCCATCTAAAAGAAGTGCGATAAAAGGGCTCCTGTTGCGGAAAGTGCAATTATCGCGTAACAGCATTCAGAAAGGAAGCGACAAGTTATTGTTTATAAAACAAAGATTTCAGGTGCAGGAAGAAAATGCGATCAACACCAGCAACAAACTATAAAAAAGTACAAGTAACAGTAAACGCACAACTCGAGACACTTCCCAACGTGAACTCGCGGAGTATTGGTTGTTTGATTACAGTTGCAACGTGCGTCAGGAAGCAGTGTTTCGATCATAGCATATATATAACGGTCCGGTCGGTATTCTTTACAATACCCTATAAAGTTGACTGCTCTTAGTTTTCCTTTTAAACTTTAGAATTAAGACTGGCATTACTAGCGCGCTTATTCGTGTTTATTCGTGTTTACTAAAAGCAACTTTTGCCTTATTAAAACGCTAACCAGGATCACTACAATTAATAAAGAAGCCTTGATCAACTTTAGGTACTGACATGTACAATCAACCACTCAATGGCTTTTTGCATGAAGCGTTGCTATTAGCAAACCATCAACAGGAAATGAACAAAAGGGGAGGGAAGAAGCCAAACCGGAATTTCTTTTCTCGCACTTTGGCTGCACAAAGTCGATAATAACATCGCAGTTGCGTTGGTGACGGAGTTCAACGTCTTTGCCATTCTGCATTAGTGATTATGCGAATAAACCGAGTGATAATTATCATTTATGAAAAGAAAGGAATAAATACGGTTACTAGTAGCACTTTGTGACGCACGTCACCGTGGGAGATATATATCTAGTCATAGTAGCGTGTGGCGCACCTTCCGGAATACGTAGCATGTCAGCTTACTCTTCATAAGAAATGCACTTTCTTCACAATACACTTTGTTGTTGACAGTCTTCTTCATCCAGCAGATATTCTCTACATAGCGGAAATTCCAGTCGCTCATCAGCTCTGCAAAGCGATACTGTCAACGTTCGGAAAGGCGAAAGCAAGTAGTAGAACGAAAAGAACAATGCGACATACGAAAAATATGCGGGGTAAACTCCTTTTCGAGCCATATAAAAATAAAGCCAGTTTCTAAAAGTGTGTTTAGTGCGAGATTCCTCTAAAAGTGCACAAAGGTTACATTTCTGCTACAACAATGACGAAGAAGGAAGAAAAACGGTAATAAAATACTCCACCAATTGCGAAATCGTCAACGTTTCGTCGCTTTCGCTATGCGATAGCGGTGGATCCATATAAACACACATAAACTTTTCTGTGCCCAACTGCACAGCAAGTTCACCTTTTCAGTTAAATTAGCGCTATCGCAATAATGAAAGGTTGCCTTTGTAGCATAGTATTGAATAGAAGACGCAATTAGTTCACATGTGTATTAATAGAGCATTTTCCCACCAATAGTATAAACCGCACTTTCATGACACGAGGATAGGACAATACGAACCATTATTGTGCTTCAAGTCCATTTCAAAGTACCTTTATCAGGGACAATGTAAGGATTACGATCGGCGTAGAATAGAAGCGCGCCAACAATGCGTTCTATAAAGAAAAAAGAAAAACTTGGAGCAAGCCGGAATCCGATTTGAAGGCGAAGGAAACGGTTCAATCGTTGCGCACCACGATGGTGGTATTGGCTCATCAGGGATTCGCATATACGACGGCTTTAGTTGATCAATGGTTCTGTTTAATTACTGTTAGCTGCAACATCATTTTCGCAACTAATATTGGGATATTTCGAAATGGGAATATATAGAGATTGCTCTGATCGCACTTTCGAACGAAAATTTTCTTGTTTTTTTGCTTTTTTTGAAAACACGCGCACAATTGCGCTAAAAATGGTCGTATATATCTGTAAAAGGAAAAAACATACTCACTTTTCTTTGCGTTTCATTGCGATCCGCTGCCCGCCAGCATGAAGAAATAAACGATTGGTTAAAAGCTGGGAAGAACGATCATTGTAGTAGTAGCGCACGTCCCAACAAAGGGTACAACACATAAAAAATTGAAGCATCGCTTACTTGGCTCCTCAGCGTCTTTTTTCGTTCCTTTATCAACTCCGTCCGCTTGCCTCTCGTATTGCGTTGCTCCTTTTCTATCAAAAGTAATGATCGCATCGATACAGTTTTATAGCATAGCGGCATAGCATTGTGTGTAATTAACATAACGCGTACTTGCAACACAGTCTAACATATCGTTGTATTGAATGCCGTACAATTGCACTAACAAAAGGCAAACCACTGAAAAACCCGTCGTCGATCCATAAATCCTCATCTTCACTCCATAATCTGCGAATAACGCATCAAACGCACCGATATAGTCAAAGGGAAAATAGACAACAGGCTTCATTGTAAAAATAACCAATAAAAAGACCCCAATTTGCGATGCGAAAGTGAACAATCAATAATAGAACAGCCACTAAAGTAGCAACAGTTTAAGATGCAATGGCGATGGAGCAATTAAGAATGCAAGCGAAGCAATCAGTCGTCAATAAAGAAACGGGAATGAGAGAGAAAGAGTAACGTTGCACTATGAAAACAAGCGCATGTAAATACTAATAAAAGCAAACACGCTTAGTAAAAGGAGAAAAATGCGATAAAGACATACTTGTCGTCTTCGTTTGAGTCGCTACAATCGCGCAAACAAAAAGCTTCTTCCCATTCGTCTTCGTAAGCATAAGCAGCTGTGACTGCTATTAGAAGCCAATACGAAACATTGGTATGTCGTGTCATTGCCACCCATCGTAGAGCACACCAAGTAACAAAAGAGAACAATGCGAACAATGCGTCACCCGAAGGGAAGATGACGAATCGATCGCTCATACAACGCTATTTTCTAGCAATCGCAACATTATTGATAACACCAATCAGAAAGTAGCTTCGCTGCTCATAGCTTTGAAAGGGAATAGCAAACCATTGCAAATTGCTTTGGCACTAAACATGGAAGTTCGCTTAAAGAGCTCCTCCAACTGAGGCTCGGAAAAAACATTGCTGTCGTTATGGAGTGCTACTTCGCTTCGCTGATAATTATCCAATCTATTGCTAATGACAACAAAGTGCGAAAAAATGCAAAACGCATAATTACGAATTCCCATTGGTTGTTTCTAATTGTGCTTTGTAGTTTTCAAGTTCTTCGAATTTTCTCATAATTGAACGAATGCTTTCTTCGTCATCAACATAGCCGACATAATGTGCGCTGCTGGGACGCACTTCTAATGGTAGTGAATATACGCCATCAAAAGACACTAAAATGCGCAAGAGACTACCGCAATTAGTGGTAAGACACTCTCGATAAAGAAATGTGATAATCTAAGAAGAAATCGCATTTTAGATACAAACCACTTCGCAATAGTCATTAATGGTTTTTATGCGCAGGGAAATATTAAGTCTTCTTAGCTTAAGAGTTTATCTACAACGACAAAGGCTCTTAATGCTAAACGATAACGCTTTTTTGTTCTTTTCGTGTTTACTTTCGTTATCCCTAGTCTTCCTCTTTCTTAAGACGCGATCTTCTTCCTCAATAGAATGAAGCATTTTTTTCCTTTTCCACTTTCAAGATTTTGCCTTTCGATTGGTAGATTATTAACCTATCACATCGCGAAAATGAAATTCACTATTGTTTATTGGTGGAAGAGTTTAACTTTGAATATGATTGGTTAATTTACCCTCAGCCAGTCAAAAGAGTTCTTCCTAATGGTTAACTTTCCCTTCTGACGCGTCTCATTGTTTTGTTAGTTCCTTCAGTGTAGATAACTTCATTTTCCTTCCTTTTAGTAAATTTACAACATGCCATAGTCCTACACATTGCGCGACTCTCGAGAACATGCGCATGACAATGGCATTTGGGGTGCGTGTTTTACTAAAGCAAATACGGGACTGTTAGTAACCTGTGGCATGGATGACTGTGTGAAACTGTGGTGTTTATGCGATTTTCGTTCTTTTTAGAGAAACTCCTCAACTCTTTTTTTATTGTTTGGTAGGAATGCAAGCGATATTACGCCAAAGGCTGAATACAAGCATAACTTGGCAGTTATATCCGTCGATTCTGATTGCTTAGGTCCTTTTATGTATACTCGCACATGCAATGCATTTGTAGATATTCTTCTTGCCTAACTATGTTGGGCGCCATTTACTATAATGCGTACAACCACCGCAACTTTCTTCGCCTCTCGCTTGCAATTAACTTACACAAAGGTCGCTACAGCGCTTCATCCTCCCTCGATAACGCTATCATTGTCTATGATATTCATGCAAAGAAGATCAAGCACAACATCCAATGCACCGAACCTATCTGGACGGTCGCTTTCTCAGCAGACGCACAGCATTTTGCTTGTGGAACAGGAAATGGCTCCGCACTCCTTTTCAATATCGAAGAAGGTAATAAACACTACATGCGTATCGCGAAAGGGTTGCAACAACACGTTTTCTTGGGGAGAAGGTGTTCAAACGCAGAAACTATCGGGAGCACATTCTGATAAGTACACAATGTGTATCGCTTTCAGTCCCGATAAGCAATACCTGGCTACTTCGTCGCTCGACGGTTCTGTGAATATCTACAATACTAGTTCGTGGTCCCACGTGATGCAACGCTTTTCTATCATGCTCGAAAATAGGCACGCTAAAATTGCTTCATAGACTTCCAGAAGTACATGCAGAACCAATTCGAGCCATCGCATTTTCAGACGATGCGAGTCTATTCATCACCGGTTCCGACGATGGACTAATCAAGGCAACCCTCTCTTGTCGCACGCAAGATAATGCATGACGTATAAAAGTCATTTAGATCTATGACACAAAGCATGCTACGCATGTAGCAACACTTTCTGGTCATTTTTCGTGGGTGCTTTCGGTGGCATGTAGCGGTAGCAGCATCGCATCGAGGTGAGAAGCTTCATTTGTTACCCATCTTTCAAAAACAAAAAGCGATTGATACTTTTATAAAAACAGCTCCAGTGATCACAAAGTCAAAACGTGGGATTTTCGCAACCGCGAATGCATCGAAACATTTTCGTCGCACCAGGATCAGGCAAACAATTATTTCTTCCTCTCTTTGTTATTTGTACTCTACATATGCCAATACCAAGTCCTAAGGTCTGGTGCGTGTGCTACAATGAAGCAGGAACACGAATGGCGTCGGTTGGTGACGATGGAAAGATACAACTGTACAGTTGTACTTAACCGATTATCTTGGAATCGCACCCTATTAAACACCGCTTATGGTGATTTGAGCAGCCACTACTTCTGCTAATTCTGTGGTGAGCGCATTCAAAAAGTTTATTGCTCCATAAACCGATGATTGCAAATGCGTTTATAATGTATACTCGCCATCGAAACCCACAAAACCGGTAAGAAGGAAAACGTAATAAAAAGGCTTTGCTTCCAGTTGGGAACACCAATTCCATGCGGATGTCAGTCTCCCATCAATGCCTAGCAGAGAAAAAGGTGAACATGAAAGAACGAAATAGCATTTTAGGGGAAAAACGAAAAAAGGATATTTATGGGCTTTTGGCATCAAGAGAACCCGCGCATTCTTAAGAATGCAAGTCCGATTTATTATAACAACAGCCTGCAAGCAAAGTCACAAGCCCGCAAATACACACAACACCCGTCACAAGTGTGTGCGAGGATTGTTGCGATTCAAACAAATATATATGCATACACAAGGGATTCTCACAAGAGCCAGCGTCGAAAAAGTTATCGGCACCACTCCCGTCGAAAGCATGACAGAAAAAATCGCATAAAATGGTTTCCTTTAAGTTCTCAAAGCCGTTGAACGTTGTATTAATGTAATTGGAAATGATCGCATTTCTGCAAATCTCTATGGCATCCATTTATTGCGTATATAAATATGCCAACTTTTGCGTTGCTCTACGCGAAATTCTTAATAAAGTTTCCCTACCGCTCAACTTAAGATAAAGTGCGTAGAGAATCGCTATCTATAGCAAAACGATGTTTCAATACCTTCCAATCTCTCCAAGCATAAGCAAATCGGATTCAATATTTGCGATATTTGAATGTACTGTTTTACGATTGCAAACATTATTCGTTTACAGGCGCTACTAAATGGCGTTCATATAGATAAAAACATGAAAGTGTATGCATTGAAGCGTTCTTTAGAGGGATTAAGAACAAAAATGGATACAAACGCATCGGTCTACGATACAAAGAAAGATTTGAACTACAATTCTCCGAAGAAGAAGGGAGAGAGTGAGGGAAAACGCCAATAAATGCGATAAGAAGCATAATAAGTGTGAGCGTAAAACAGTCATAGCATGTGTACACATCCACACGCAAAAGAAGCATAAAATTACAAACTTTTGCTATAAAAATGAGCGCATTAGGAACGTTATGATCAGCCAAGTGAAGCACTGAACTTCCAATCCAAACGCAAACTTCTTTCTGTGCTCCCGTCAAAACGCTTTGCATAAGTCGAAATGTATCGCTACAGTTTTGCACACGTTGTAAGCCTGTCGCCCATAATACAATCGGGTAAAAACGAAGCGGCAAGAATTTTGATAATGCGAATAGCGATTTTTGATAAAAATTAGTATAGCACTAACGTAAAAAAACGCCCGAAACTGAAGCGTAGCATAGTCTTATAAAAGGCACCTTGGCCAGTATTTTTAAGCTCATAAGGCGTCGTTTCACTCAATAAGTCCTTTTCTTTTAAACGGAGAATAGCATTGTTAGGAAAGAAAAGTAAAAAGCACACGTAAAAGCCTAAAACTTGCAAGTCTAAACACGTTTTTACTATAAAGCGATGAGAAAGAAGCAAGAAAACAAAAAGTGCCGCAACTTTTTGTTTTGAAAAGAAAACGTTAGGAAAAGTTGCGTTAGAACAAAGAACTTTGGCATATAATAAAAGCTTCCAACTTTCTATGCCACTCATACGTTTATGTTACCAGTGTAGTACCAGAACTTGTAAAAGTTGTGTAGTATACGTCGCCACAACGTCAACGATTGGTGACAATAGTGGAACTGTTTGTGGTGATCATGGCTCAAACGTGCGCCTAAAGTGAGCC
>JAQFYM010004675.1:0-14887 GCA_034694785.1 Agrenia bidenticulata
TCTGTTCTGTTCTGTTCTGTTCTGTTCTGTTCTGTTCTGTTCTGTTCTGTTCTGTTCTGTTCTGTTCTGTTCTGTTCATCTCTTTTTTTTTTTACATGCAGTTAAGAATAGCAAAACACATTACTCTAGTTTTTTTCAAATTACAAACAAATATTATAAAAATTGGTTTGAAAAACTACCCTATAAGCGAGTAGAAAAATGATCAACGAGCTACAAAGAATGTTGACATTAACATATAAAATACTTTTTTGACGTGCAATTTCTGTATTTAGAAATTTACAGGCGAAAACAATAAACCTGATAGCGATGCACTCTACATACCTAAACAAACCCCCACTTTTATATATATAGACACAAAAAACTTTTCTTAGTGTAACAAAGCAAACCAATTTAAATATACTATGAAATATCAGCCAAGTTACATTCAAAACTGTCACTTTCTTTTACTAATAAAGAAATTTATAGAACAAAATACATGAATATACCATTTTCAAATCATCTGTGTCATATTTCGATCCCTTTGAGTCAAATTTCGGAACCTTGAATCATTTTGATAAACCCTTTGATTTATTTCTCGCACCCTTTGAGTTCTTTTTTACCCCAACTGATTCATTTTCGGACCCCGGTAAATTATTTTCGATACCCGTTGAAATATTTTATCGATCCGTTCGAATCATTTTTATTATTTATTATTATATTAAATTTTTGTCTTTGTTTTGTAATATAGGTTTCTTACACATTTTACGTTACTCAAAAAAAGTTAAATGTCGTTTATCGCCAAATGTTTTTAAAAACTTTTTATGATATAAAACGAAATAAAACCATAAATAAATTTAAATATTTTTTTTACAGTCAAAACGATGAAATTAATCTAGGCGATAATTCTTGCCGTTTAATCAATTAAGTATATTTTTTTAACCAAAAATAGGTACAAAATTGTTTTTGAGAAAGCGCGTTTGTAATTTTGCAAAAAAGTTTATATAATATAAAAACAAAAAACCTCAAATCAAAGGAATAAAAATCAAAAAAAAAATGATTAAAACAGTTTAGAAAATAATTCAAATAGTCTGGAAAATGCATCATATAGGGTGAAAAAGACTCAAATTTTAAAAAAGGTATATATGGTTGGAAAATCAATCAAAGGGTTTTTAAATCAATTCAAAGGGTTTAGAAATTGACACAACGCGTTAAAAAATGCCTCATATGATTTGAAAATGGTATATACGTATCATTTTCTTTCATTCTTCAGTTTAAAAACTTTTTTTCGCCCCAAACCACTAGTTTCCTGCAGGTTTTTTAGTCACGATCCCAAGGTTTGTATAGAAATCCGATATAAAATATATTATAAAAATACAAAATATACTTTTAAGACTAAAGATCAATGGTAATGCATTATCAATGTTTTGTTTATAGTGGTGAAATTACTTTGTTACTTTACCTACATGTATAATAAAAAAATAACAGAGGGATTTTTTTTTGTAAAAATGTAATAATTTATATGCAGATTTTTATATACATCCTTATTAAGATTTTATCTTAGTAATGCCTTAGATGCCTAAAATTATACACAGAAACAAGCAAAAGAACTCTGATTTTTATTGTATTCTAAATATTTTTTTTTGTATAGATATGGCATTTCTGTATCATTTAGATATCTTTACATTGACGCGTGTATCAAACACATATGTTCAAGATATTTGCGATAAACAATATAATTTCATGTATTATCTCTGTCTTGTACCTCAATTCGGAAATTTGTTTACAAAAATAGAAAATAAAAAAATATTAAAGAAAAAAGTAAAGATATAGTTAATTAAAGAATAAAACCAGAATAACAAACATATCTTTAATTTTATGTCTTTATTCGTGTTTATTAATATATTTTGTCATTTTAGCAGTCATCTAGTTGCATAATAAGGAATATTTCTACGTGTTTTACATGTTTTTTGTTTATCAAATGCAAACTGCTTTTGAATGGCACAATCATATAAATAATACGCGATATGTTCTAAGGGTACAAGATGCTTGAAAAGAATAATTTTAATTTCGTAGAATGATTAAAAATTGTCAAAAATTCGAGCTTATGTGTAAATAACAAAGTTCACGTAATTTATCACAAAATATAAGTAAACAATTTTTCATAAAAACCTTGTTTTATTTTTAAATCTATTTTTTTATGCCTACTTCAGGGATACCAGAAACCTATTTGGTGCAAAGAAATAAACATATCACATGCACTTTTCTGTTTGATAACACTATTTTAGTTTTTTTCATTTTTAAAACTATATGAAACTTTTCGTTTTACTCATAATGTCCTCTTCTTGATATTTATGGGTATCCATAAAAAAATGAATATTTGTGTGCTATGCAAAATAAAAAAAAATCTATATCTAAAATAATGATCGAAAAGCATACATATTCTGACAATAAAATACACCATCCGGAAAATACGAACAAAATACACAAAAAATTTACAATTTTGGTAAATATATACATTTTAACACCCCTGGTTTTTAGTCTTAAATGTAACTTGCAGGGTATTAAATTGCTCACATACATTTTTTTGCTGTCTTATACCAATTTTTTTTTGTGACGAAATAAAACAGGTCAAGGTAGTTTAGTTGCGGCGAAGATAAATGTTTACCGTTTTTTCTTTATGTCAATCTTAAGTACGATTATAATTAAACAATAGATATTTTTATACATAATATAACTTTTTTAATTTTTGTGCAATCCATGATACATTGAATATCTACTTTTTTAACTTTAATGCTTTGTTTATAAATATAGACTAAAAGTTGTTTGTGTTTTTGTATACTTGAAAACAGGTCTGATTAAATTCGGATTTAGGACAAAAAAATTCGTTAATATTAAAAATAAGACAATTCTTTTTTTTTGGGTTTTAGATTTTACTGTATCCTTATAATCGCACCGTTTGTTTCTTTATGGATGTATATTGAAATTTTCTCTAACAGTGGCTACTTCAGAAAGCCATGTGTATATTTTTTTTTCCCCATTGTTTTTTTTACAGGAAAATTCATAATTATTATGTTTGCTAAGCTTCTAAAATACAAAAAGATAGTCGTCAACTAAGATACCAATTATAAGTATAGTATATATTTGCTCATTGTGCATACTTATTGTTTTTGATCAGTCTTTAAACTTTTAACTATCTTTTATAGATTTTAACTACAAAAAAATGGACCATATATAAATATCAGAATGTTTACTATATACTTTTTTTGTTTAAATAACTAACACAATATATTTCAACGGTGATATTGTAAGAACGTACATGGGCCATGATCTTTAATAAATTGGTCTGATATATTTTTAAACGTGGTATTAATAATGCACAAGAAATAAGATGATTATGTGTTTATAAAATATAAAAATATTAGAAGTCTTTAAACGACTTATGCAATTGTAAGTGCATCCAACCTAAAAAATCTAGAAAAAAACAAATGTATGCCATTTTATAAACGCATTAACATATATACTATTTTTTTGTAGTTTATATGTAAAATCAGAATCGGTTATTGTTTTAAATATATTAATATCACTACAAAACTAAACCGTTTAATTTGGTGTTTTTTGAACTTTAGACACGCCTTAGATGTCTTTTTATGACAAGTAGAACATAATTTTTCAACTTTTATGTAAAAAAATACGTATACGATCCGATGGAGTATTCTATAAAGAAATCAATTACGCTTGCATACCGATACATCAATCGTTTTTCCTAAGTGCCAATTTAAATCCAAAAATCGTAAATACAATGGCAAATTATGATCTGTGACTTAGAAGTCAAACTGCGTTCAATTGAATCGATTGAATTTTAGATACGCATCCTATACAGATTTTAATCTGTGACCTTAAAATATAAGCTTTGAATCTAAACTGATTTGCATAGAGAATATAAAAATACCCATTGCACTTTTTTTTAATATATATAATACAGATAGATATATTTTTTTCAAAATAAAACTCATCAAAAAAAAACTAAAAATTGGTAAGTATGTTGTTACACAATTCTTATATGTAGAACAATAGCGTAGTTAGGTACAGGGTAAAAGGGATATACCCTTCTCTTCAAAAAAACTTTTCTCGATGAATTTAGGGGGGTGGTCTTTTTTTGTTCATAGAATTTTTTGATTATAAGAATTTAAAAATAAACTTAAAATATTAACTTTTGTCAAACAACATTTTAATGTTTAAAACGGTCAAAAATTAGGTTTGCGACACCTATTTTTTTTTCAAAAACACTGACTACCCCCTAGCTCAAAAATTCATTGCACGCCCCTGATGTAAAATATTATGTCCAAATTGCTTGTAATAAAATAACTTACTCTGGTACCCTCTTTGGTGTTTTTTTCCAAAAAGAAAAAAATAATAAAAATTTTTGGCGTTTTTTTTACGAAAAAAAGCTATTCTTGTTATTTTCACTACAAACCATGTTAATCAGGCCTGCCTGTAAAGCATAGAATATTTTATATTTTTTTTTCATTAACATTTTTAATGTTTTTCGCAGTATAATTTATTGCACTTGCATTTTAAAATTACACCCGCAATATTTACTTTTAGTTTCTCTTTTTATTAGCCTGTTAGGTATTTTTTTTAAATTTATAGTGTTAATTTCATTTTGTAATGCTGTTTGTGATATATAATAAGTTTTCCGTCGTTTTTGACAAGTAAGTGTTGTTCGTTTAGTTTTTACAAAAAAAAATCTTCATTTTGTTTTCAGGGGCATTTTTTTGTCCTAGCTTTATTTTAGTTGCACTATTTTGCGTTCATGCTTTTTTTGGACTTTATATTTTACACTTTTGTTAATTTTTCATCTTTTATTTTTTTGTTCGTTTGCTTTTTGACCGTTTTTTTAATTAAGTTTTTTTTTATGTTTTTATCGGGCCACTTTTTTAACATATAGATAAACTGGGCATGTAGTTTGTAATTATCTTACTAGGGCAAAAATTATGCATTTTTGCAGCTATAAATGCACGAAAAATGCAATAACTGCCTTTTTTTGTGTTTTACTTGATTTTTCGTGCATTTGCACTAAATATTGATTGTTTATTAAAATAACTAAAAATATTTATTTTGTAGTATTTTTTGTACGCCTTAGCCTCGTGCTTACACTATCTGTAATAACTCTGTGGTTTTAGCTAGATTTTGCGATTTAAATGCACTGTAATCCATTTTTTTTAAATGCATGGTTTGCGCTTTTTTTGTGCATGAGGCTTGTTAAATTTTTTTACCATAGTAAATATATTGGTGTATAAAATGCAAAAAAGACAACACTTTTCCACGCCAAATATTTCCACAACTTCTAACATATCATTTTTCTGTAAAAAAGCAATTTAAGTGTATTTATTTTTCTTTTCACGTGTATTATATAGAATTTATCTATTTTACCATAGTAAGTACTTTACTATAGTAAAAATATGGTGCATAAAACCATTAAAAAATGTACCATTTTTTTACTATAGTAAACCAAAATACTTTGGTAAAAAACTTACATTAAAAATACCATCTTTAATTTTTTTATAAAGCATAAAATTTTTCATAAAACAATAGGTTACTAAATAATCAACAAACTATACATGCTTAAAAAAACAAAAATACAATTAAAATAATAAAAAAAAACATATTTATTTATTCTTATTTGTTGAACAATTTTTTTTTGTGTTAGATTTATTGTCCCAAAATTTTTACTATAGTAATTTGTTGTTTACTATAGTATCTTTTTAACTATGTTTTTTTTTGCATTTACTATAGTAAAAATTGTGGGACAGGCTTATTAAAAGTCTGCCCTATTCATTTCAAAGTAAATTCTAAACTTAAAAATGATTTTTAATCTTTCTGCTGTCTTCGCAAGCTCTTTATCATTTGCTTTGTTTTTAACCTGCTTTTTGAATGTAATGGTTAGTTTGATTCTTGGTCTAAAATATCGGGTTGATCTAAACTTGCCCAAAACTCGCCAAGAGGAGGTAGAATAAATTAAACTGGAAAATTACTTATGAAGGTAAAAATATAGAATAATAAAACAGCCTTATCAAGATTTTTCTATTTAAAACATTTTTTAAAAAAGTAAAACAAGAAAAAAAATAAATACCCCACAGCTAAAAAAAATGGTAGTTAAATACACAAAAGGTCAACAAAAAGCAGACCTACTCATATTTGCAGAACATGTTTACAATAAGGACAAAAAAATGCCAAATGGTTTTTGTTGGAGGAGCCAAAACAGAAATTGCAAAGGGAATATAATTATTGATGATTATATGGTTATCGACCAAAAGCCCCATTGTCACCCAAAGGTAACAGAGAAGATTAATAAAATCAAATTTCAGCAAAAAAATAATGGAAACGGAACTGATTACTACCGAAACCCCGCAAAATAAAATTTCAAAGGAGATCAAAAACATTGAAACAAAGACGGCCACAGAAATGATCCAAATCCGCACAATGTGCAAAAATATTTTAAGAGCGAGAAATATAGCCCAAAGATTTAACCCAAACTGCATAAATTCAATTCCTAATGTTTTCAAGCTGGATTCTATAAAGACGCCATTTCTAAGATATGATTCTGGATTTGATGACCCTGTCGTATTGAAAATTGGACCCATGCAAATTGCACCCTTAAATTGCGGCAAAATAAAAAATAATTTCTTCCAAGTCAAAAAAATGTGAAATATTAACCAATAATTATACAATTAAATATTTACTGTATACTGTGTTAATGTATAGCGTTTTGGTTTTTTTAAGTTGTCCGTTTTTTTCTTTGGCGATTTACATCAAGATCGATGATTTGTGATTTTTAGAAAATGAAGAAGGAAAGAAATCATGAAAAAATATAGAAAATAGAAACAAAATAAACTAAAAAAGCCAACAACGTAACATAACGTTTTTAATTTAGCGTAAAAGAACTTCTTTTACATCTAGGTTTCTTGGTCGTACAAACAACAAAATATCATCGTATCGATGAGGAATACAATAAATAAATAGCATAAGTAAACAAGAAACGGGTATGTTCATTAGTAACACAACTAGTAAAAACAAAAAAAGTAAAATCTTTATCTTTCATGTTTTACTTGAACAATTTTAATTTATATTTTAATGTTTTGGTACAGCTGAATAAAACATATATAAAAAGAACGAAAAAACTAAATTTTAAAATTTTAACGGAGAAACGAATGCACGCAACGGTGACAGTGTTCTATAAAATTTTCGTATTCGTAAAATTTTGGTTCGCCTGTAAAATTTTCAGAAAGTCAATGAAAGAACTTGTTTTCAAAATTAAGAAATACATAAAGATTACGTAAATAAAAACACAATAATTTTTTTTATACGTTATTTTTTTTATCATACAACAATGCAAATAACCCTTAAAACTGAAAAATACAATAAAAAAATACAACTAGGCGGCAAAAAAAATCAAACCAAACGTAAAATGACTAAAACTATGTCTCAAAAAAATTTTTTTTTTAAATTTTTTTGTAGCAAAAAAAAAGTTAAAAAAAGTATTTTTGTACAAAAAAACCGAATAAAAACAAGAAGCGCAGAAATGCAAAGTATTGATTGTAAGTATTTAAGCACGGTGTCATTGTTTTATTGCGCCATTTGAAAAGCCATAAGTTTTATAGCGAACGAAGATTTTACAGTAAAATTTTGGTTTTGGCAAATTAATTATGACAAATTAAACTAGAAAAAACAGGTAGCAAATTATCATTTAAAGTATATTTATAAGCAAAAAACGAGTCGCGTACAGAATAAAAGTGTAATTGCGGTCATTAACGTCAGCAGGAGGCGCGCTTACCTCCTCTATAAAAAAT
The DNA here is from genome assembly GCA_034694785.1 of Agrenia bidenticulata. NCBI lineage: Eukaryota > Metazoa > Arthropoda > Collembola > Entomobryomorpha > Isotomidae > Agrenia > Agrenia bidenticulata. The sequence goes on from JAQFYM010004675.1 coordinate 7,830, forward strand.
TGAGTTAGTTTAACGGTTTGCAGAAATTATTTACCTCCCCTTAGGTATTCAAAAAAAAACAAAAACACACCAAATTACAATTTTTATATAATATTGTAAGGTGGAAAAAAGTTATTATTTTTTGTTTTTAGGTCATTTTTATTATTTGTCTCCCCCGTAAAGAAGCAGCTTACGACCTTGATAAGGATGATGCTTTCTTTCTAATTAAGTAATCTTTGCAAAACCATTGTTTTGTTTATTTTAGTAAAAAATAGATAACAAAAATATATTAAACTTATGGTTATTGAACACTTCCCAGTTACTATTACAAAAAAAACTTAGACAATTGCACTTTCATAACAATGATAAGCGAAACCAGGCAATATAAGTATTAATTATGTAGATAAAAATTTGTTAAATAAGCAAATAAAATTTAATACGTATTGTTATGTCAATACAGAGTACTTTTACTATTTTGTGTAAAGATAAAACTTATATGGTGGAAGTGTATTTGCTTTTATAACTAGGCAATTTTTTTTTTCTTATCAAAATAATTTTTTTTCGACTTATTGTGAACCATAATATGGAAAAAGATTTTGGGTACAATATTATAAATACTTACTACATTTGAATTAGGGTTACCGGTTTAGAGTTAACGAGAGTCAAAAAGTAAACATATAGAAAAAAAATGTCGGGTGAGATCTCGAAAAATGGAAATTTCTAAAATCTTGAACCATCCAGAAACCGAGAGTAAAATAAACACACAATAAAACAAATAATTGAAAATTGAAAATTGTATAATTTTATTTTTTTTTGCTAAGAATTTTGTAACTGGCATCTATGTTGACACAAAAACAAACATTTTCTAGTAAAAACCATCAAAACATGCCTACAAAAAGCTGTAACTTATATTCAAACATAAAAAATACTTTTAAATATTTTTTTAAAATAATGAAGTCACGGCACAGTTAATAGACAAACGGATCGCAAATGTTAATTTATATATATGCTTTATACAGTAAAATCTCTATCCATGACACCTTTCATCCATGAGAACCTTTTCTTTTAGGGTAAATTAGGCCTTAAAAAAAGTAATAGTAAGTTATGTAAAACGAATGCAGTTATCTGTTTTTTATCTCTGCATTTATTACACATTTTACAAGATTTTTATTTTTTTAAGCATGCACTTTTTGCGGATAAATTATATCCATGACTATTTTTGGATTTGACAAAACACGGGCCCTGATTATATATATTACTGTAAAAGTATTATTCGTAATTTCTTTTTAACATTTGCACATGTTATATATACATGTAAAATCTGTTCAAAAGCAAAAGTCAACATAACGATCTTTTTAATATCATAATAACTACCTTTAGACATTCGGCTATTATTTTTAATAGTAGGCTTTATTGAAAGGTTAATTTTCTGTTTGGGTACTAAAAGCTACACAATATTTTTCTTTTGGTTAAGTATGCGGTAATTTCTACTGTAAATATATTGCAAATTACAAGTTGAAATACTTTACAATTCTAAAAAAGTATATATACACTACAAATTATACAAATATTCTTCGTCTATAAGTACTAATATATAAGGCCATACTGCTACCGACACAAGAAAATTTAGTTGCATATGATTATGTTTGTAAATATTTTTTATAAACGAGACTCGTGAGATTTCTTAAGGATTTCGACTTTTTTTTTAAAAATTAATTTTGAGTCTCTAAATCTCGAGATTCAAGATGTCGAGACTGAAAACCCGATTTTAATATTTATTTAATTATGGGGGGTTTTTTTTTACATATTAAATCCTGTAAATAAAACAAAAGTTATAAACTAGTAAGCTTTTTTTTGTCAAATTTGTCAAAATTATTTTGGCAAAAAACAGAAATTTTACAGTAAAATTTCGTTCGCTGTAAAATTTTCGGATTGTAAAATTGGCGCAAATAAATATTAAGAAACGAAAATAAAATAAATACAATCCACACTATTCTTTGATGGGTCTTTTTGTTGTCGTTCGCATTGATTTGTAACAAAATATCTTTCTATTGATTTTTTTTTTTGCTAAAAAAAGATTAAAAAGATATGTAATTTTTACACATAGTCTTAGTCTGTGATCTTTTTTAAAAAAACGTTTTTGTGTCATTAGTTATTTTTTTTTCGGTATCTTTCAGTTTAAAGGGGTATAAGTTTCATTTTTGTATAACAAAAAAATAAATTTTACAATTAAAATTTTATTTTTAATTACGTACCTCTATATTTTTTTATTTCAATTACAATCGGTTTCATTGACTTTCCGAAAATTTTACAGTAAACGAAAATTTTACAAAAACGAAAATTTTACATGACAACGGGACAAAGGGCCGAAATATATGGGCCGAAATTTTTGGGTGCGTAAACAAAATGGTCCGTAATAAAAGATTCAAAAATTATTTGGGGTGGATTTATTTGAGGCAAAACATAATATGACATTATAGTTCGGATCTTAATGATTTTTTTGACCAAATAATTTTGAACCTTTAATTCTCGGACTTTTTAGTTTTAAAACATTTTGTTTCGGCCAACAAAAATTTATGCCCATTTTTATTTTATGGTCCATATATTCTTGCCCTTTTGTCGAATCACCGTTGCATACAATCGTTAAACCGTATATATTTTTTGATTTTTTTTTCCTTCTTGTTATATTTGTATTATTCAGCTGTACTAATATATTTCAAAAATAAATAATTGGCGTATGTAAAACATAAAAGATACAGAATTTACCTTTTTTGTTTTAATAAATTGTGTTATTAATAAAAATCCCCATATATTGCTTACTTATGCTATTTATTTATTGTGTTTCGTATCAATACGATTATATTTTGTTATGTGTTAGACTAAGTAGGGTACTCCCAAAGAGAAACCAGTAGGTTTTGAGTACGTTAACTTGCCAAAACTTCTTGCTGATTTGTCTTTTACCGTAACCCTATAAAAAGTCTTCTAATTATTCACGCAAAAAAAAATTCAGGACCAATAAATGCCATCAAAAACTATCAGAAACCCGTCTTTTTCTTTTTGATTGTATTGTTTTGCGTAACATTAGCCTTTTTTGCATTTATTTCTATTATATTAAAAATAAATGTAGCGAATTGTTATGTAATATACAACTTTTTATAACCATTGACGTAGAATTTTGGTTTAATCATATGCAAAATGTATTTTTTGTGCGTTTTTAATCGCGTAAGTTTTTTTGTTTTACTGTTGTATTTCTCTACACTACCTTACACTTTTATAAATTGTTTAAATTTAAAAACTAACAAAAATGCTTTTTTTATACTTCATTTTGTACAAGAGTGCCAATAATTACATAATTGGGGTTTTAACTACAAAAACGAGGGTATAAAAATTAGAAAATTTATATAAATACATAATTTTAAAACTTGCTAATTATTATTTTTACAGCATATAATGCATTTTTACCCATAAGAAAATGTTTTTTTTGTTTTGTATTGTTATGACTCTTGTTTTTTTTATATACATATATATACAATATCTTAATAATTAGATAACCTTACTCTTGTAATAACTTGCACCGAATGCAGAATTGCGTGCATACAAAGACAATTTAGTTTATAAATAACCAAAAACAATATAGCTAAGTATTTTTTTTTCTAAAGCTTATAAGCTAACGTTTTAAATTTTTTTTGACGAATATAAAAAGCAATACGAAAAAGCGTATATTTTGCAGTTAATTTGCTCATCTTAGTTTTTTGGTATATTTAATTCGGTAAAAAAGTAAAAAAGCCTATTTAAGCATTTTAATTATGTACACATTTATACAAATACTATTCTTTCTGCGAGAGCTAGGTCTGCAGAGCACGTTTGCAAGTCTTTTACATAGAAATGCGCTATCAAAGGCGTTTTTATAATATAGTCGGCGATGTTTTTCCGCCTTAAGGTTTTTTATCGATTTTTAAAATCGGTCGCAATGGAGTGATCAGCATCTAAAGTGTGTGCTGTAGTTCTATAATCAAAAAAAAAAAAAAAACCTGCAATATTTTTTCGGTTGCTTCTATTATATCTTTTGTCTGTTGCAAAAAATTATTTTAAAAAGAAAATCATTTCTATACTTACTTACCCATCTACCAAAAACTTACCGTATAGTAACGGTTAGCAACAGTAACCAAATCCCTACTTACGGTAATTGGAGTACTCTAAGACCAAGTAACAAAGAATCAAAAGAAGTTCTTTTACACCAAATAAATTCGTTATGTTACTTTTTTAACACTATAGTATATTTTGTCTTTTTTTTGTCTACCCATTTTCTTGATGTTTTTCTTCTTCTTTTTTTAAAAATAACAAATCATCGATCTTGATTTAAATCGCCAAAGAAAAATAAGAAGATTCTACATACTAGAAAACGAAATACATTAACAAAATACACAGTAAATATTTATTTTTACAGTTTTTGGTTAATTTTTCATTCTTTTCTGACTTGGATGCAATTAATGTATTTTTTTCCCAATTTAAGGATGAAGTTTGCAACGGGGTACAATTTATAATACAACAACCCCGACAAATATATAATATGTTTCTCGGAAAATAAAATAAAGAAAACAATAAAAATAATTTTAAATGATTTATGGGACATTTAACATATCGCCAAAACCATTAAAACAGATGATATATATTCATGGGATAATATATGGAAGAACGTTCCCATTAATATATTTTCTTACAGCCACTCAAGATACTATTTCATATACATATAGGCTTAAAAATGTTGTTCTTTTGAGGATATTGATTTTTTATACATAATTTCGGATTACTTAAAAGCCTTTATTTAAAGCTTAAAAGGGCATTACTACTTTCTGAGCCACCAATGTGGTGTTGAGTTACCATTTTTTATATGCTGAATGCATAAATAAAATAAGATTTTCGAAATTATCTTATGTTTAAATGTGGTTGTATAAAATGAATTTAAGTTAATTTTTTTTTTTACATAATATATACAATTTAATTGTTATTAATGTTAATATTACGGAGAAATACTGAAAAGCTGTCAATTCCAAGTTCTTGCAGGAAACTATACTAATCAAGGTGCAAGTCAAGAAGCTCAGGTGTTGTGTTCTTACGTCGCTCCATTTTGTCAGCTTTGCGTGGCCGCAATCGCACTTAACTCTTTGGGTATGGGCTTTAGTTTTGGGTCAACGTAATTTGTTTTGTGAATCACTACTATATGCCCATAACCAATCTCATTAAGCCCGGTGTAAGCTGCCCATTTATAAGACGCCACGATTTTTGTCAAGTTCTACATGGTTCTTAATTGCTTCATACAGGGTAAGTCTGTCGCTTTTTTTAACGACTAACATCTTCATTCGGTCACTATCTTGCTCGCAAAGCCCAAATACCCAGGGCCATCTACCTTTTCTTTCTAACTAGCTTTTAAGCCTATTTCTTCCTCCACAGTTATAACTTGAAATTCTTCGAGAAGAAATCTTCCTCGATTTTTTTTTTGTTTTTCTTTCTAAAGAGGCTTTCATCTACTTGCACTCGCTTTCCGGTTTCTCCCATTTTGCCCCGCTTATCTAGATAACTAGAGCAAACCTCTAGTATGTAGTTTGCTCATTATAAGATCGTGTTAGCATCTTTTATTAAGCAAAATCTCATGATTTCTAAATGGGTCTTTTTTTCAAAATATAAAAAGCACAGCTTGAATAAGCACTTTATCGATAATAATTGTTTATATGTTTCATTACTCCTTCTCACATAAAGGTCTGTATAAATACCGTGTTTTCCTTTTTACACCCATGTCATCTTAGTTTAAACGAGTATTCCTCATCCTTACGTTTTCGAAATCGGATTCCCATCTTCTTTTCACATTTGCTGCATTGTGATGAAAAAGGATGATGGATTATATTATATGTTTGTCAAAGGGCAACTATTCCGCTTGGTGTCGAAATTGAGGGATGGAATTTTTCGGGATCAATTTAAGGGGTAAAATCAAAGGGGTTTTATATTAAAGAAAAAAATGGGTGATTCAGAACCACATTGAAAGGTTCAGAACGAAGTAATGCCCTATGGAGAAGTATTCCCAAATGCAGTACAATATGGATGTCTTTTTTATCTATCGCAGTCAGTTTGCCGAAAAATAGGAAATTTGGGGCTTTCAACACGATACAAAAATAATAAAGATTAGCAAATTATGTGCAGAAAAATTTCTATTTCTTGCTTTTCTTCCACCGAGTCACGATGCAAGAGCATTTGCCTATTTGATATCTGAATTTTTAGAATATGATGCAGAGGGCTGTACTTCACTAATAACTTATTTTGAAAACACTTATATAGGATTCAACATAAATTCACAATACTATCAAAAAAAAAATTTTATAATTATTATTTTTGGAATATTTATGATCGGATTTTATTTTATATTCCCCGCCTTACCAATAGTGTCGAAGCATGGCACCACACAATCGATAGAAATACGAAAAGCCCGCACCCCAATATTGGCAATTTATTCAAGCAACTTCGTGGAGAAGAAAATACCCACAAATTTAATCTTATGAGAGCAGAATCCGGTATTATCAAATTTCCCAAGAAAAACTGGGAATCTAAAAGTAAAATTTTGATGGTTGTACAAAATGCTCAATTTATGACTATCAAAGCATATCTTATTGCACTTAATGGAGTAATTTCGGCGCTGCTACAGTTAGGGGGGGGGGGGGGCGCCTGATTTAAGGGGTCCTAGTCTGGGGCGGGAAAAATCGAGAGGTAAAAATATGACTAATAAATCAAATAAAAACAAGATAATAAGCATGATATATGGTTTAATTGCTGACTAAACTCATTTAATTGATGATTATGTTAATTTATTACTCCTGATTTTAAAATTATTTCCAATTTAGTTTAATTAAATCAACTTATAAAAAGAACACCTATTATGTTTATCCTTATTGTTTTATTAAAATAACAGTTTTATATATATTTACGCTTTTTTTCTTTTTTTCCGCCCCAGACTAGGACTCCTTAAATCAGCCCCCCCCCCCTAACTGTAGATGCGCCGTAACTTCATTTGAATTTGATTCAGAATAATA
>JAQFYM010004676.1:0-14884 GCA_034694785.1 Agrenia bidenticulata
AATTGGCTTAGAAGCTTGAAATTTTTTATAAACCTGGCTCGGGCTATATGAAGTTGCACCTGTGAGTTTTATATTTATGATGAGAAAAGTTTGACAACCTTATTTACTACTTACTACTTGCATTTATATAATGTTAAACTTTGTGACAACTTTGAATATATTTTCTATCACGAAAGAAGAATAGAATAATAAATTATATGAAACTCGTTGAGATCTGCTCTTATGAAATGACAATGTTATCACGGGAAATAGATTTGGTTGATAGAGTCTTCCACAAATGGGATAGCTAGAAATAGAAAGTCCCCGGAGAAAAAAAAGAGTTCAAAAACTGCTTTCATTAGCAACGACGAGTTTCCCTATTCAATTTTTACTAAAGTAGATTTTAGTGTCTGTCTCTATTTTTTGTAAGGACTGATGAATATGGATTTGCGAGACGAGTTCCTATCTCTTTTTCCTCTCAATCAAACATCACAAATTGGACCCATTCAAACGACTCAAAAGAAACTCGACGGCTTTTATCGCCTTTTTCAAGAGACTCAAGATTAAAAATTAAAAGCTCAAAACCCAATCTGAGCATTTCTCACAATTCCCCAGTATTCCCCTTTATTCTCAGTTCACCCCGTTATACTTTTCAAAATAATTTGATTTTATAAAACCGGACTTTGGTGATAATGATCTAATGGAATGTAAATTATGCCAGTTGTTATTAAAACGCTGAAAATTTGGTTAATGTATCACCTTTCCCCAGTATTCCCACTTATTCTCATCTCACCCTGTATTGGTTTTCAAAATAATTGAAGTACATATATGCTCAAACTTGAATGATACAAAATTCCTGATGATCATACAGAATAGCAATTGTTGCAGTTGTCATTCATCAAACACTATGATGAGTCCATGTGTGCTTTTTTTTTATAGATTAGTGAACAATGGCTGTAATCAAGACTGGAGAAACGGGTAGAATGTCCTACTGCCAACAGAACACAGACACGAGAAGAATCTAACCGATTCGCGATCCATGATGACCCACCAACACTACCCCCGTGGACTTTGCGTGTGCAATTTGTTTGATGTCTGACCCAAGTTAAGTAATTAAATTTCTACTGGCTATTGGCTCATCTAAAACAAGTCAACTGATTGCATAAAAAACAGAGCCCACGTCGTTGGCAAAGAGAGAAGAGAAGATTTATTGACAAGTGACATGTACTCGAAATTGAGTGTTATTTTTAGGCCCTGGCAATGGGTATATAGTAGCCGGTAATTAGCTTGTTTAGATGCAAGGATTCGGTATTCGGGGATATCTTGTTAGTCCTTGAGATAATACTGTCACAATCTCAAGGCTCCAATCGATCACGAACTCTTTAATCCTAGAGGATTTTTCTTGTGTGTAAGCAAAGGACAAGCAACCAGTTCTGGGTCACATTGGATGTTTTAAAATACAGTGGGGAGGTTGTGCTGCAGTGATTATTGGCTTTTGATTGTGACTAGCAATACTCTGAACATTGGTTGTAGCACAAACTGTAACCTCTCTGGATAGGATTTATTTGCAACTGTAAATTTGAATAATAAGAAACACCGAATTCTTTCCATTAGTTTGTCCCGAATCGGAATCCCTAATTTGCACGACCGGGACTCAATCCGATTTTATTCGACGAGTTGGTCCAGAAAAATATTGCGCGGATTGCTAGATTTACCCGCCCGGTTAGATTTTCAAATCTTGTAACAATAGGACTAATAAGAAAAAGATCGTAGTGACTACAGTGTAACAATTTGAAATGTAAACATCCTTTAAGTAATTGTGTTCTTACATTATTTTAATAGTAAATCCGGTTGGGCCACCCACGCCTTTAGAAAAGTTTAAGCCCCCCAATTAGATTAATATTATTAGCTTGAAGGGATTCCCTAATTTGTTTCATCAAACAATCCGGGGATTTTCATCTCCAAGTTTCTAATAAAATTAAACTTAAGCCCGGGTTTTCCCCCATCCTTAATAATAAGTAACCTACCCACGTAGTCTGATACAATCTCGATGTTTATCTAAACTATTCTAAACCCTGCTGTATAGATAATAATGGATCATTTTAGGACAAGGGCTAGGACCCCTTAAATCTTTCTTGGCCATACGCCTCGGAGTTATAGGTTTCTAATCGCTAGCATTGGAGTACCGATTACCAATAAGGGTATTCCAGGTCGTAATGGATTTGAGTAATTTGTAGACTTGATGTGGTAAGGCTTGATGAAATTCGAAACAAGCCCTCTGACCACCGCTACTAGAATACAAAGTTAAGCCATGTAATTAATTACTAAATCCTTGTGTTTTAATTAAATTGCATAAAACCGCAGGCTGGGACATTTAGTTTTGTAACCAGAGCAAAATTCTCAACCAATGTGATACCCGCTTCAATAAAAACCTCATCTCATAATTAGTTATTGCGAAAAGTAGTACATAGCAGTTAGCACCACACATTCGTGTAAAAAAGTGTGCCATTGTAGCAGAGGGTTCGATGATCTAAACTCTTCTGGGGGTAAGTGGTTCTGTAAGGTTTTGTTAGGTTAGACCCCCCCCCCCAGATTAAAAAAAAAAATTTCAAAAGTTGCATTCAAACGGGTTTCCTTTAGTCCGGGTAGATGATCGTGTAAATCGGGTATGTTGCTCTGTTCCGGGCATTTTCATTTGTAAAAGCTTATTGTAATTTATCCCCATGCATCTTGGGGCAATGCATTCTACTATTCCTACTGGATTAAAAAAAAGTTGAATGATTCAACCGCCCTGCTTTCAGTCCGGGTAGATAGCCTTGTAAATCGGGTATGTTGCTCTATTCCGGGCATTTATATTCGTAAAAGATTTTGATAATAGATTCTACTGTTCCTATTATATTTTACATAGTAGCCCTAACGAACAGGCTAAAAAGTATAAGGATTAAAAAGGTCTGCTTTCAGTCCGGGTAGATAAGGTTGTAAATCGGGTATGTTGCTCCATTCCGGGCATTTGTGTTAGTAAAACCTCGAGGTTTTCCCTATTGAGAGTGTGTGGTAGTTATGAGTGTCTATCTTAGCAAGTGGTTTATGTAATAGGGAATGATTAAGAAAAACATGTCCATCTGGGAAAGGTAGTAGTTTGAAATAAATAGGACGTTGTAACTCTTCACCACCCACAGATGAGGAAAAAGTAGTTGAAAAAGCTTTTACGGAAATTGCCTACCCGAAAAACTTTGAGGTTAGAATACAAAAATCCACAACTGACACTTCCGCTCCAATGTTCTTTTGATATTCTGAGGAAAGAGGCTATAAATCACTGTGGCATATGGCACTAAATCTCCCTCAAACTCTCAATGTCTATTACCCTTTATAGCATCTCTCTCTTTCTGAATCCTATAGCTTCTTGACCCGTGTTGGCAGATGCTTTTTGGCATCCCTCCACTTGCTACGGCAGCCATGATCTCTTCAAAGATAAACAGACCCCCTCAGCTCATGTTGAGTGAACGGGCCCTTGAGTCTGGGAACTTTTGCAACTGTCAGATATGAACCTGGTGGTGGTGGGGGTTTATATTGAAATGCTTTTGGCATGCTGTTGAATTTTGATGTGCTTATTGAAATCCTCAATTCATTATAGATTTGACTGGTGTATTGGAATTGTTTTCACTCAACTACGTGTCCACCTCTCTTGAATGTGAATTGTAAATTCTTAGAGATCACCGGTGCGGGTAATTCGGGTATATCGATCCGATTGAAAGAAATATATAGAGAGAGGGGATAGGGTTTTATTGTTTTCGGAGGTGGTTTGGAATTTTTTACAGTTTCCCACGACTTTTTATTATCAGGGCTGTGTTGTGTGAAGGTAGGGATTTAATCTTGTAATTAGTCCCGGAACTCGGGAAGCCGGAACTTGCGTCTATGTTTTCTTTATTTTGTTCCACAGCCAGAGTTGACACTTTGACACTGTCCACCTCCTCTCAGTGTTTATGGTGATTGAACGAGGGAAGTGGACGGAAGCGGATTAAATGACCCAGAAGACCTCCGGGTGGGTGTGGAGGTACGAAACATATTAAAAGGTTTCACGGTCAGTCGTGGCAGTCGGGATAGAAATTTCTGAGCCCTGAAATAAAAAAACCTGTCCGATTTCGGTCACGTACAAAATAAGTTGGTAATATCAACGGGAGGTTCTTGCCCTTATTAGGCCTTGAAGGATATTCTTCTTGGGATCTTTGTGATCTTGATTAAAGCCCTTTCTGGTCTCATTGTCCAGTTCTCTTAATACTTCAAACAGATTCTTCTCTCTTGTTTATAAAAAAACTGGCCTGTGTTCTTTTATGGATTTTAGGGTGCCCCCAACTGGCAAGACTTTAGAGGAGAGGTTAGAGAATCCACGGGTTTTAGACTTCGAGAAATTGAGAGTTTTAATAGCTTTTTTTCTGTACTGAACTAATTCTGGGATTGCATTACCAAGTATCAAGTGCTTTATCAGCACTACTGGCTTTTATTACGAGTATTTCCAACCCTTGACTATAATGAGGTGCAGAGATAGAAGAACTGCATGGATGACCTTATTTTGTAACAAAGACAAATATCGCACGTGCTAGGACGACTGCATTCACCCTCCTTATCTTGTCCAGTAGGGTCGAGACGAGTGTAAGGAATACTGATTTCCCAGGGTCATTTATATTGAGGCTGACCTCATATGACCTCGAAACTGGTCTGAATAGATTGGTAGCAATTGGTAGTAGATGGTGACAGGGAATTTATGTTTGTGTTTAAGGCTCTGCATTTCCCGGATTCTTCAGGCTGGAGTTGACGCTAACATCTTATTTGAAGGCTTTGTTTATTGATGATATACACCCAAGTACGTCTATCTGAATTAAAGGGATCGAGTTTATATTTTGACTCAATAATTTCCCTTCAGCAATTTCCCTTAAAAAAGAGATGAATTATGCACGGTCCATAAAATCCGTAATCAAGGACCAGGAGGGCAGTAGGATGTGTCTGACGTAGGGAGACCTGCTACCCGGTTTTTTATATTCCTCGATTTCCTAACGACGGGGTTTTGAATGGAGGGAAAGTGAATTCTGGTCTCGTAGTCTCGTCTCCCTCTGAGTTATATTCTAATAGAATAGTTTCCAATTTAGTAAAGACGGCCTTTGTGCAAAATACACCCGTATTATTTTTTACGATTCCTGATGATAGCTACAAAGGCTGGAGGCTGTGGTCGTAAATTCCTACCCTGGTGAAAGGAAACGGGTTGAAAAATGAAGGAAGGCCCTAACGGGCTTTGTAGTTGGCTTCACTGGCTTCGCTTCCAAGATCCCTTCGGAGAGGGAGACTTGGAAATCATAAAAAAGAAGGGAATGAAGAATTAAATAATGAATCAGCTGCATGCAGAAGAAGCTATAGAGACAAGAGTTTAGTTTATGACCATTGGGTTATCATTGGGATTCGTATGACCTACTGACTTGGCTCTTGTCCACACTACATCCCCATCGCGTAAGGGATAGGTTATTCGTTGTAGGCCGTATCGAGATTTACATTGGGAGTGTGAGGATTTCGGGAACTTGAAAGAAAGTAAATTCTTGTATTTTATTTGACTTTGAGCGGCTTGGGTCATTTTATGAATATGATCTAGAGAATTGGCATGTACTGTCACGTTTGCCGTTCTCTTCTAAAAACTCCAAACCAGCTTCAATTAAAGATGTTGTTGATTTTAAAATAAATATCCTTATTCAACGGTCCATTGAAGCTGTTTTGGATGGCGATGAGTTTAGAAGAGTAATGGGAAACGTGACAGTATGTGGGTTTAGATTTAGACTATCAAAGGAATTTTGTTGTTCAAAAGGATAAAAATGCTAAAATAAATGCTCTGCCAGATTGATTCTATCCTCCTGGGTTTTAAAAATCTGAAAATAGTCCCTCTCGTCATTTCCTTGCTGTCTAATGCACTTTGTAATCCATAAATAATCCTCTTTTGTGCTCTTTTGAACTAGTTTTGATTTAACGAAGAAGTGTGAGATTCAAATGTCCTATACCTAGATTAACTATTTACTTTAAGGCTGGATTTATAAAGCATAAACTAGACCGACCTTAAAGCCATTAGATTTCCTAGACTTGATCTGCCGGATGTGATGCTGTCATTTAACGTTCAAAAAGGGGATAAACGATAGTGGGCATTTAGATGTCTAGTATACTCTATAATTTACTTAAAATGTTTGTTTGTCTGTTTGTTTCCCTACTCCTCCATAACTACTTGACCCATTTAATAGCTCATTCTAATCACTTGTCTAAGGTTAAAAATTCACCCCTGACCTCCAAAAAGATTTTTAAATGGCCCATTAATATGGGTCTGCAGACGCCTAGTCTACTCTGTAAAGTTAAAATGCCCGTTTGTTTGACTACTCCTCCGTAACTACTTGACCGATTTAAGATTTAATCTGAATAGCTCATTCTATATACTTATCAATAGTGGCCAATAAGCGGGCCTGTAGACGTTATAACTGTAAAAGTCTTTGAAGTGTGGAATATAATTTTTGATCTTTTTTAAAGTCTGTGTTAAAGGCTGTATGGACAGTCTCTATGTTTTTAATTTCATTCGATCTAATGGTGGAAGGTAGTGGGAGTTAATAGGAGCCCTAGCTTTTAGTCTTGCGAAAGAAATGGGTACAAGATGCTTATGAATTAATAACTCGAAGGGTGTGGTTATTAATTAATCGAATTGTAGTTTTTATAGATTTCAAATATTCTCAAATTACAAATTTGTCGCTTATAAAATAGTTAGAATAGAAAAGACTATACAAGAGCTCAGAAGAAGCGCCTGCTTCTACATTGAATATTAATTGCTGACTCCGAGTCCAAAGACACGGCATGGTTCTCACTATCTCCGTTCACCTTGAACCTAAAAGCTTCTAAATTACTAATGCAATGTCATCAAGGACAAGTCAGTCACGTACACATAAACAGTGTCGCAATATCTAAATTTACAAGTAAAAAAATACTCAACACTTGTCCGACATACATACAAATTCCACAAAGGTTTCTTTAACAAATTATGACCAAATTATGAATTCTTACTGTCCCTTATGTCACGGAACAGTCTGACTAGAAAAGCTAGATTTGTAAAGCGGTGCTTGATTAGTATTTGAAAATTCCACTATGTGATTGATAGGATTTTGATTTAAAAAGGAGACTGAATATGGAAATACTTATGAAAGGATGTGATTAAAGCTGCATGTTTGGATACAGCAGCAGTGCATGTTCACTTTGTTTTAGTGGAATACTAAGGATACTGTAGGCAGTGGGAACACATTCGAGCATTCGTACAACAAAAGAGGGAAACCAGGAACAAAAAGATTCGACCGGGTTTTTAGACACTAAATCTTTTCTCATACGTTGAGTTGTACTAAATCAGATGGACCTCTAGAGAAATCAGCCCTCTAGTTTCTCTACATATTTTAAACAGAGCATATTATATTCTTTCCAAAGGGAGAATAATAAATTAATCAACTTGACACTTTATTAGACGTAGATGCGTGTAGATCTATTCCTATTTTTTATTGGTAGTGGCAACTGTTTTTTTAATTGAAAAACTACCTTGCGGTCGTATGGGGTCTTGGATAGTCCACCCGGAAGTTGCATGGTGACCATTGAGATCTGCTGGAGGTCATCAATCCGTCCCTACATTGACTTGCGTAGTATTACTGTTACTTTTTAGCCCGACTCCAAGGGCTTATAGGATCATGTCAGTGTCCGTCTGTCCGTCCGTCACCACGATAACTCTCTTCAAACTAGTCCAATTGACTTGAAATTTTGCACACATGGTCTGTGGCCCAATTGCTTGTGTGAGTTCGAAGATGAGCTATATCGGTTGGCAGGTTGACCCGTGGGGGCTACCCCTATGGGGTATACATGAAAATGCATATAAATCGTTGAAATTTGGTACTGTTGTTTGGTTGGACCGAACTACCTATAATTTGCAATATTCGAGAAATTGGTTGCTTTAGTGACCCGTGGTGGTCACGCCTAAGAGGAAAATATGAAATTGCATGTAATTCACGAAATTTGGAGTCGGCTAAATGAAGTTGTACAGGGAAGTTTTCACTCTTGCACTACCTCCTCCAAGAAAAGCCGGGGCGGGGGGGGGGGGCATTTCTGACACGGTCGAAGGTCGAATATAAAAATAGAAGATTTTATAAATCATTGGACATTTTGCTAACTTACTCCATAGGATGAGTTTAATCCGCCTTAAATATTCGTGTGATCACAATCTGGGATGATAATATATTTTGTAAATCTACCCTGGGCAACTTTGACCCACAAAATAAATCTCTATTTCTATGTATAAATCTATGTATATATATATAAATATATTAGCTATACAGATTCCAAGGATTAAGCTGCCCCATACATCCTGTTAATATCCGCCTGGAAATGCTCCTGGATCGGTTTCCTCTTGAGTTTAAAGGCGGCTGTGACGAGACCAGACTCCGGGGTCCACGGCTCGGGACACAGCTTCAATGCCCCAGGGATCTCGAACCTAAGCAGCTTAGCCTTTGTTCCATACGCCTGGAGTTCTTTAAGTACTTCTTTGACTACCTCTGGCTCTTGGCAAATCTGCTCGAAACTCAGCCCCGTCTTTCCGAGCTTTGAGGCTAGGGCTTCCAGCTATAAAACATTTAAGCAGTAGGGATCACTTATTGTCCAACTTTATTAAAATATATTTTTGTGTCTAAAATAGCGGGGATTATTTTGAGAAACTTACGGGAATTTGGGAAGGGACGAGCAGAGCTACACAAACCGATTTCAATGAATCCCCGTAAATGCACAGATTGTCTACGTAGGGACATGTCTTGAGTTGGGATTCCACTTTACCCAGACTCACGTACTCTCCGGACTGAAGCTTCACAAGATCCTTCTTCCGGTCTAATGTAACAAGACACACATTCATCACCCATACTGACAATTTATTAGGGTTGAAAGGATCAAAATCTTTTTCATCGACCCTTACCGATAATTTTGACGACAAAGTCAGACTGCATTTCAGCAATGTCCCCAGTTCTGAACCAGCGTTTGCCATTCTCCTCAAAGAAGTCTTGGGCAGTGGCTTCTGGGAGTTTGTAGTAGCCGAGGCCGACGGAATCCCCTCCGATTAAAATCTCCCCCCTTGGGTGGGGCTTGTCAGTGACCTTGTAGTTACCTTCTTCCCAGTCGATAAACTTGAGCTCACAGGCCCCGTGGGCAGGACCAACACGACCCGTTGACATGTCGCCAACTGTATTTATTAAAAAAAAATCTTATTTACACATCCTAATTCTCTCGTCAAGTCGGAGGGTAGGGGGACTTACCAAGGGTGACGGTGGCACATGACGCGGTCTCAGTCAGGCCGTAGCCTTGACTAATAGGAGCACAGAGACAATTGCGCATAAATTCTTGAGTATCCATAGCCAGAGGAGCTCCTAAGGGTTTCAAGGGTTTCAATAGACTTTAAAATATTTGGATTAGGGTCGGTTATCCGGATTTGATTGTTTGACTCACCCCCAGAAGCTAGGAATCGTACCTTGCCCCCCAAAAGATTTCGAATGGGCTGGAGGATAAGACTATTGACGATAGGGGTATTGAAACCGCGGTAGTACCACTTGAGCTTGTAATTGTAAAAGTACTTGAACGCAGCTTGGGACACGGGGCTACCCGCCGCAATCTTTTCTTGAATTCCCTTGTATACCCGATCGAGTATGAGAGGCACGACCGTGAGGCACGTGGGCTGAAGGATGGAGGCATCTCCCTTGGCCCCCTTTTTTATTTTACCCGAAGTGTCCGTCATGGTCAAGGCGGAGCTGTAGCCTATGGGGATAGCGGAAATGAAGTAGAAGGATTCGCACATGAGTTCGAGCACGTGAGCTAAGGGGAGGTAGGCCATGTAAATGTCTGAAAATCAAAGCCAATTATTTTAAAGATTAGATTATAATTACAATTACAGATTAGAATTAAAGTGCTCAAGTGGCTTATAATCGTTTTAATAATTTAATAATTATTGTAAGGGAGATTGAGGATACCAGAAGGATAGACTGGACTGACAGCGTCGGCAAAGCCGAAGAGGGCGGCAGTCACGTTTCGGTGGGACAGGAGTACCCCCTTGGGTGTTCCTGGAATAAGTGCATGTACCAAGTTATATATTGAGTTGGTAACTATATTATTTATAATTATGGGCCAACCTGTTGAGCCACTAGTGTACATTATGATGGCGATATCGTCAGGTGTAGGGGAACTGGTCCCTATAATTAAAATGTAATGAAGCTCATTTAAATAGTTTTAATTTCTGGTGTTGGACTATTAAAGATTACAAACCGGCGCTGGCAGTGTGGCCGAGTCTGATGACTTCACAGAAGGAGCTGATGGTGACATTCTCAGGGAATCCTGAGATGTCCGTCTTCTTAAGGGGGTCCTCTATGTAGATCACATGCTTTACTGAGGGACACTCTTTTAAAATATTTCGAAACTTGGGCAAGAGGTCATGGGAGGTTATGACAAACTCCACTTGAGTCTCATTTAGCCCATGGACCACGGCATCATCTCCGAGCGTGGCGTATAGTGTCACGACTGCAACATCACCAAGTTAGTTAGGAATTAAAATCGTCCACGTTAAAATGTCGTAGAGATCTTTTAAAAGCTCCCTTGTCCCTTACTTGTCAAGTTCTGATCGAAGGCAGCCATAGCGCTAATGAGCCACTCTGGTCTCGTCTCGGCAAAAAGGCAGATGCGGTCCTTGGGCTTGACCCCCAAACTCCGAAGTCCTCGACCGAAATCGTGTGCAAGTTTTTCCACCTCAAAGTACGATTTCCAAAGATAGCCCCCGAGGACATATTTTTTGAAAACTTTTCCGCTCGGTTGGACTTCGTCTTCTTCGTCGAAAATCTCGCGAGTGCCTAAGCATTTTATGTGACCATTGCGCTTGACCGCGTACTTGAACATTTTGTCCATAGTGTCCACTTTGTTATTCTCGAGCTCTTTTCTGGTGTTGGACTTGGTCCGGACACATCGGTACGTCAGACCTCCTTCTCTGCTTACGATCGTCGTCTACATTTCATTAAAAAAAATTGGGTTATCAAAGGAACCCTTGGGTGCAGTATTGATGGAGATTGGGATTTAAAACTCCCCTCTGACCTTAGCATCCTTGGGATTTTTTGAGTCCTGCAACTTTTTCCAAGGCTGCTGAAGGATGTAGTAAATAGGGTAGGTGATGATGTCGTAGATGAAGACGATGGTGGCGATGATGGCGATGACAAGGCCGTCGACGAATCCCATTTTGAATTAGAGTCCTTGTGACACCTCAATGGAGAAGAGTCGGATGGTGTGGGTCAAGTCAACTTGTTAACTGTTGACAATCTTGAGCTCGATGTCCATTGAAGAATGAGCTGATTAATCAGTAAGAACATGGCCACTGAATTTCTCAACTATGTCGTCCAACAACATTATATTTCATAGGTTGGGCAATCTCTCTGGTATGTCATGTGCATGTCATGTGTGGTCTTATCACCCAGAAAGGCCCAACTTGCTACTTAACTACCTCGTCCAGACTTGTGGTTATGATTATTTGTATTTATTAATTGGAAAAATATTGATTGTGGACAAGTTGACAGGATTTAGCAATCCAATCCAATATGAATTGAGGATTGTGGTTATAAACAGAGAATTTGAATAAGAATATAAATATGTTATACGAAATCGTTGATAATGCAGAGAAATGGATGAATGCTTGTAAAAAGATATGAATTTCCATTGTTCCCATTTCTATGTTATCATAGCAATGGACATGTAAAGGTACTTATCATCTTATCCCGAGTTGTCAATACGCTGATTTTATTATCAAGGAGAGAAAAGGGATCGATACTCGACGATACCGGGTTGGATGAGAGTGAACATGATCTTCCTTGTGTCCGGTGGATGTGAAAAAACTCTCAGACCCTCTCCATACCGAATGTCACTCTCCTCAAGAGACTCTCTTGGCTTTTTCGATGACACTTTTGACAATTTTGACACTTTTGGCAGTAGTTGAAATCTTTGTAATTTCTCATGGATGCCCTTAAGGTTAATTTTTTAATTTATGGATGGCCCTAGTGGGATAGAAATTAATGGTGACCCGTGTGTACTGCTGCCAAGGCTAATTAAGTTTTACTGATGATGATAAGTGCAAAAGAATTTATTGATTGACCATGTCCACTCGACTTCCTGCTCAGTTATCAACTCCTTTGAATTTCCTTGTGACGAGGTATTAATTTTTAACTGCACATTTATCTATATGATTTGCATAATATTTGAACACTTGAGTTATCTTCTATTTAGCTTGAGAGAACTTTTTTAAATGGGGGGTATAATAAGATAACATAGCCTTGTGATACCTAGTTTTCCAAAAGGCTCATTTTTGTTTGGGGCCTTGGGGGGCTGTGTTTACTATTCTTATTATTCTTAGCTTGGGTGAATTTATTTTAACTTTATGTATTCTTTAGCTAGTTTTCTAGAGTTTTGACAAGATCCAGTAGATAATTTAAAAATCCTTGAAATTTTTTTTTAACTTTTAAAAAAAACTGTAATCTTTTAAAACCTAAAAAACGTGTAGAAAAAATTTGTTGGAAACTATTCCCTAAGGAGATGTCTAAACTGGATAACTGGAATATGAGATGGAATTTGTTAAAAATCTGATACCCATTCTAATTGCTTGGGAAAAGGTCATTACGGCTTTGGCAATTTGAGAGGAACTAATTACTTTCATTTCCAGTGGCTGGGAAGAAAAATTGTCCAGAGGCAGCCTGGAACTCCCAAAGGGTCTTTGATAATAATGTTTGACACTGTTTAATTTATCTCATATTTCTCTAATTACATTTTCTTTCCCTTCACATTTCCGCATTGGAATCAGAGGAGAGAAATAATTAATTCCCATCTTATTTCATAAACACGAAATGCCAGGTTGGGTAAGCTCCTTTCCGGCCTAAATTACATAAGGGACGACATAAGGGAGAGTATTTTTCTTATTCTTAGTACGGACCTCACACAATTTATCTTACAACTTACAATGAGTTATGGAGATTTGAATTATTAACTGAAGCCTGCACCCTCTTATTTCAATACCTTTACGACCCTACGGACGGACGGACAATGGAGGTTATTTATTGCATTTAAAAAAACAACAACTGCAGCTGAAGTTTTGAATTTCCATAATTGTAACTCGGTTTTCTACAGCTAAACCCCGAAATCCGAGCCAATTCCTTTTTATCTCATCCTCCATGAATGTGTGGAAATCTTAGACCCCACCACCCGATCTCTTTAAGACCCGGGTAGAGTAAAGTGGCAATGAATAAGGTTTTCTAAAGCCACATTGTAGTCTTAAGTCTTGACATTAATAACGTACTTTAGAGGGAGAGTTGTATGGTGACAAGAAGCCTTCCATAATCTCTGGAATTGTCCAGATAAATCTATCCATGAAGTATATAAGAGTAGACCCCCACTGCTCTCCTTTGAGTATTTTGCAAATGTATGTAAATAAACAAATACATAAAGCCGCCTTACCTTTTTGAGGTAGCAGAGGTAGTTGTTATGAAGGGAAGAGAGCGTCAGTCGGCGAGAGGTCTGTCCAGTAGGGAAATAAAGTTTGGAATTAGCTCGGATTTGAAACGAGTTGAGTTTCTTTGAACGAATCAATTAAATGGAGTTTAAAGGAAGGTATTTAGAGTGGAATTAAAGGGATTGAAATTTTGTAAGGAACTGAATAAGCCGTAAAAGTAAGTGGACCATATCGGCTTCAGATGCATCCTCTCTCACTTACCTTTAACTCCCACGGATATAGGCACGAAGATATTCCAACACGAATCCATACCCTTTTCCTTTCCAGCCACTTACATTCCTTTCCAATGGATTAAAATATATGTAGTTTCTAGTACTACTTTCATCTCAAGTGCACATATTATTAGCCTTTGAAGATCAATGATCAATACTCCAAGCCTCCGGGACTCCAGGCTTGGGCATGAATTCACAAGCTTATTCCCTCTGATGATACTGAGGTGCAAGGGACTGCAAGGCACTTCATGGTTGACGAGGTCTCTGCGGGATTACCTCCTAATCAATTTCAATCCGACAATTAAAATAAAGTCTGGAAAAACCCGGGCCCTTTAAAGAACCAACTTACTTTCCCATGTTACTGCAAGTGTCACCCTTGGCCCCGTGTTCTTTCTTGCTCAAGATTAGCCTTCTGGCAGGAGCCAGGCCTTGGCAGTGACCGCTACGAAGGAGATTTAGTAGGGAATTTATTATAAGTATGGGTATGGGTAAAGTATATTTAATGATTGATTGATTGTAAGGATTTAAAAGGAGAGCACATGGTGTGTTTTTTTTAATAAAGGGAACATGTCGTGCATGTCTGACTGTTCGTGTGTGAAAGACCATTTCAATTTCTCAGCGGTTTGGAGTGTGTGAAGTTATAGTTTGTTAAATTAGTGGCACGTCATCACACTTTGAATCGAACGATGGATCTCAGTAAATTAGCCTTGATTAAAATAGGAGAGAAGGGTCGAGTGAACTTTTGACACGTTCGGGGATAAATGTGTGGCGAATATGACAACTTTTCATATTTTGTTTGGGGTTTTAATATGATCACCAACCACCACACAAATTGTCCGTCACTGAAGATGAGATGACTTGTGACAGGGTTGACCTAGATTTCTAAAATTCGATTAACACCGTATCTGACGAAAAAATAGTTTCTCTTCAAATATGGGTTACATGTGTCCAAGTATTGACCCTTGGCCGCCGTTGGGGGTCGACCTTGGGCTTGTTTGTTTGTTTGTTTGTTTGTTTATTGACACCAAGTTACCTAACTTAATAGGTCATTACACTTGATCAAAATTAAGTCACA
>JAQFYM010004677.1:0-14883 GCA_034694785.1 Agrenia bidenticulata
TTGCAATTTACATATTTATACGTAAAACTGTCATCATGTGTTTCGTCTTAAAAATTGAAATATTTTCAAGTCATAAACTAACTTTTATACGCATGCCAGGGGCGTAGCGAGGGCGTTACAGAGAGGACAAAACCCCCCTTTTGTTTTTTTTACGCCTGAATTGACGAGGGGACTAAATTTAGGTATAAAAAATCGAGCATAACCCCTTCCTTGACTTTTTTTCATAACATGTAGAAAATAGTTTTTTTATGTGACATAATGTACGGAATTCATTTTTGTGCCCCCATTTTTATAAACCCTGGAAAAATTATAAGAACACTGCCTACGCAACAGTTGCATGCATACACAATAGTATAAAACATAGTGAAACCATATTTCATATATGACAGCCATTGCTTAAAGCGATCATAAGCCAATGAAAATATAAAAATAAACTTAATATATAGGTTTTTTCAAGTCATTAGAAATCATTATTCTGGTATCTAGCAAAAACTTAAAACAGCTGCAAATTTATGGTAACATAGTGTTTTCTGTATTGTATTTTTTTATTTTTTCCTTGTATCATATAAAAGAATACGCAAATATAAATAAAAACACGATTGCTATACTTTTTCTTTTTTATCTTAAAAGATCCCTATATCCTACTTGATAGAAAAATATGCTAGTGTATGTATCATAACTAGACCAAAGTATTCATGTTTGATATAAAACTAAAATACAACCACAATGTATGTGTAAATGATTGATGCAGTTTATAAAAGCCAATTATTTCTATGTAATATTATAACATTGCGGTTTGTTTTTAATAAGGTTTTGATTTCGCTATAAAAAATTTTAACAATGCTCTAAACATAGAAAGGCATCGATAAACTATAACAACGATTTTTTTTTATTATATTTAAACACTCTTTGCAAATTTTATGGCTTTAAAAACCATTTTTTTTTGCGAAAAATGCAAATGTAATAACTTTTTATCTTAACGTGAGACTTTAAGATTTTTTGGAATTTCCAGCTGACAAACTTGGTTCGAATACACATCCTGTCTGTGATTAGGCGTTGCAGCTATTATTTTGTGTGCTGTATGCAACTGGCTATTTTTTATAATTAAAAAATACCACTTGCATCGTTTTTGTTTTCGTAACGCTTTCCTTTTTATTTTTGTCTTACAACACAAAATTTTGCTTATTAGAATACTTTATAGGTATTTCGATGAAAAGCAAAAGATACGTTCTTAAATCAAGAAATAATTACAAGCAAACTTTTGTTTTATTCTTACGCCTATGAGGCCATTTTTAAAAATAACATTCTAAATACAATTTTTAAAGGTATATTGTACGCAAAAGGTATTGTTTAGTAATTTGAATTACTGGAAATACGTATATATCGATAAACTAAAAATTGGTTTCACTAGTGTAGATACACTCAAAAATTTCAAAAAAATTACCTGAATAAAAGTCAGAAATTTTGATCATGTTGTCATTTTTATAAAAAAGCAAATAATAATTTGGGTGAACCAAAAAAATCAATTTTTATTACCGTTTCTACACTGAACAATGCGACTTTTTTTATATTTTTGTCATTTTAATCTTTTATAACGGCTTAACTAGAATAAAAAATATAAACGTTTATCTTCGTTTCAATGAAATTATCGGTTTAAATTTGTAGATTTTTTTGCAGTTGGACATATTGCTTATCATTAATTAATCTTTTTGATGGTGTTCAGATATCTGTTACATAATTAACTTAAACAAAAATTACACATACATCCTTAAGTTTATAAATAATTCTTATACACGAAACTGGATCTGAAAGGCATCTTATGTTTGCTGAACCTGTATTTTTTGTTTTTCTTTGCTTTAGATATACACTTGAGTTTCTGTTAATTAAAAATAAACTTTTTTGTTGTATGATGTTTTTTTTTCAAAGATAAGGGATGCTTTTCCAATGTATTTTTTGTGCTTAAAAACATAAATAAGACCCGACGTATTATTTTTTTTATATATATTAGAACCTTTTACACTAGATTTATGCATAAAAAACTAAATTTTATGTAATGCAACTGTCCTAGAAAGCGAAAAGCTAAAATTGGCTTCTTTTTACAACGTAATTTAGAGCAAAAATTTTTTATACAGATACATTCTAAAATCGAATGTGGATTTTTAATATAAAAAACTGTGTCGCAGTAAACAACTCGCACTAGGGCAGGTTTTTTGTTACTCGCCGGCAGAACATTTAGGACATTATGCCTTGTAAATGATTTTTTTTCGTTAAAACAAATTACACGCCTTAAAATATGAAGTACGTAATATAAGATATAAAAATGCATAACAATTAATCTAAAATACTACCCGCACAAAAACAAAAACATTTTTTTTATTGTTTTTCACACCGAAACAAGAGCAAAAAAAATATAACAAAAAATCTTATGGTCGTTCTATTTGCATTCTTTACTGTATTGATACCATTTTAAAAACATGCACTTCCCGTTGCTTTTATGCAAAATTTATCTGTCAACTGCTTATAATCCTTAAATAAAAATTATAAGATTACTACAAAAAAAAGGACATTCAAAACATAAAATAGCAAACCGCAATTAAAATCTAGTCTAAAGCATATAAAAGTAAAAATCATAAGGTCGTGTCTTTTTTTCTTATTTTTAATAAACGTTTTTATAAAAGTGTTTTTTGAAAAAGAAAGTGTGTATTTTGTTACATAAAAAAAAAAAGTGTGTAAAAATTTTTGTTTTTTTCCATAATAAACACTTTTTTGTAATAAAAAACATTTATTATACTGTGTATTTTTCATGTTTACTGCAAAAAAGTTTTTTAAAATAAACGGCGCACGATCTTTTTTATAAGCATTATAACTTTTATATTTTTTTTCGAATAAGTACAAAAACTTTTTTAATTTTTTTTTGTTCGCTTTTTTTTTGTAAAATATTAAAATATAAAAAATCGATGCGAAAAACAAAAAATAAAAACTTCTTTAGATTTCATTCATTGTAAATTACGTCCTATGCCGGAAAGAGTACCAAACGACCCCTAACAGTTAGTTACAATCCTACCTGTAATTCTCTTGTTTGTTTAATTAATTTTCGCGAGTTTTTGATGTTTCATAATAACTGCTTAGTCATTATAAACTTTATATAGACTAAATAAACATGTAAATACTTGTTTTTTCAGAGCTGTACAAAATCAAAAGAGATAATTTAACTTTTTTTTAAGTATTGGATTTACGTTAAAAAACGTTTTTTTTTGTGAAAAAGACACGGTTTTTGCAAACAGTTGTTTTTTTATAAAAAAATTATGACTGAGCATTTTTTAATGAAAAAAAACACAACTGATTTTTCATATAAATCTTTTAGTAAACATTTCTATAAAACGTTCATTAGTGTAAAAAAAGACATAAGTGTTTTTTGAAAAAACTTTCTAAAAAAACGCTTTCAAAGAACACGTGTTTTTTAAGAAAAAAACGGACTAACATTTAGAATTTTTTTTATTGAGTAGCAATAATAAATCGGTAACAGAAGGGTTTTGGGCGAAGGGGGAACGGGGGTTGGAACAAAACATTGACCTTATTGGTCTGTATCTCCTGGAAGTACAACATCTCCCCCCTGGCATTTTTAAATACTTTTTTGAGACAATGCTCATGTTTCATGGTCATCTTTGTATTGTCTTTGTATTGTTTAAATACACCTGGTCGCTTATTTTTTCTATAATTTGCGCCTGCCGTATAAATCCGCATATATATATTTTTGTCTTACTTTTTTAGTTTGTGATATGCTAAAAGTTACCTCTTTTTTTTAGGAATTTACTCTTTTCCAATTTTTTTAGTTCTTTTAATCGTATTTTCTGTAAAAAAATAAGTTATGGTACACTCAACTACTCATATCTCTGTGGAAGACATAAACTCCAACGTTTTAAAATGTTTTTATTACACTGTGAGAAGTAATGTTATACCTTTACACCTGTTTATATATTCTTTCCCTAATTTTTTTGTCTTTTCTGTTTTGTAAAACATACCCCTAATTGTGTAAACTGCTCTTTCTACTCTGCGTTTTGATTAATGCTTGGCCATTTTTTTTTACTGTCGGTTAATACCCATTCGATTTTGGTATTTACAAAAATTTTTATTAACAAATTTTTTGTCGCCATCTGTTTATATTATTTCCGGTATATGTAAATTTACAAGACGAACTTTTTAATTTCTCTGTAACTTCGTTTGTATCTTTTGTTTTATAACCATCTGCACATATTACGCATATATAGAAATCAATCACAACACATAATAAAAATACTTGTATAAAATGCAATTATTCCATATTTACTCGTTTCATTATTCTCGTAGTTGGCATAAATGTTGACTTTTGCTTATTCTGTCGGGTTTTAATTTTACACATAACCCACTTCATTGTTGTATCATATATCTTTTTTTGCATGTTTGACCAATAATACTTATTCTTGGGACTTTGGCGAACTTAATTTGCACCCCAATGTGCTTAATTACCGTGTTCTTTTTACATACGTTCTCATTGTTCTTCTGGGGTCGACACTTCTTTTTTCCATGTTTTTTATCTACTCTGAAATTATTCACATTTTCTGTTATTGCTTTTTTAGCATTTTGTTAATCTTTATTCTCTTGGTATTTGTATTTTAAATAACTTTTATTAAATAACTTTTAATACTACCTGCATCAGCAGCTTATTATTTCCCTTTGTTTATACTTGATTTCAAAATTTTGCTCTTGCATTAAATCGAGATAGCTGTATACCTTTTTTTTATTGTAGTCTTTGTATAAATTTTGGCTTTTTCGTTTACAGTCAGTCATAATCGTAAATCTTCTCTCTTATTATATAAACTCAAATCTTTTACCGCCGAATCGAATACCCAGCATTACACTTCTGCCCTGCCACGTTTCTGTTCTGCGGGCGTTGATTTTAGTCTTGCGGTCTCTAACTCCTTCTCTTTCCTGTTAGTGCACTTGAACTATTTAAGCTTCTTCGCCTATTTCTGACGCATCAGTTTTAAATGAAATTCTATGCTAGAATCTGATAAATAATTGAATCATAACAGCAAGGTTTTTTTTTTCATTTATATAAATATTCCATATTCGTTGTCCATAACCAACACTTTGTATTTATAATTTCCAACTATTTGTTAATTGATATGTCTTTTCAAAGAAAAATTGCTGTATATGATCTAAAATTTTTTGCTCGGTCTAGCCATTGTCTACATTCTTTTGCATTTTTGGTTTTTACCTTCCGCTAATTTTTTTTTGTTTCTCCATTGGTTGCACCTCTTCACCATTACTATATGCACTAACATTTGCACTACATTTTGGTCTGTATTATTTGTATCAATATATATCCGCACATATTTCTTATGTAATCTTGCTTTGTCCTTTTATAGATTTACTTGTGTTTTTCTCTGTTTTTATACTGTATCAAAATTTCGTCTACATAAATTTTTGCTTTCCTTATCAGGCATTTTATGCAAAATTGATCTTCTACTATTTCCCAATATTTATCGAACTATTAATATACATTTTTGTTATACTACTACATAAGTATGTTTGACCACATATTTTAAAGGCATTCTTTGCCCATCCTCCTTCTCGATCTCCGCTAAAAAGAAAGCTTTCGCAATATCAATAACGACAAGAAATGTACTTACCAATGTTCTTTTCAAAATGACTCGAAAACAATTTCTTCATATTTGGCTATTTGCACGAAAAAGACTAATATTACCAAATTCATCACCATTAGTAGATTTCCGTTGTGTTTTACTAAAACCGAAACTGAAATTCTAGATACTTTTTGATTCACGGTGGATTTTGCTGTTGACCATATCTTCTAATAATTATTTTACTTTTTTGTTCTTTGCTTGATCTATTTAATTTGGCGTTACAAAAATATTACCTGTGATTTTTTTGATATTGTACATTAAGCCTCTGAAAATTTCTTTCCATCAGGTTTTTATAAAATTTCCTACCCACAAATATTCTGTAAATTTCGAATAATTGTAATTAAGCACTTATTATTTTTTGTCTTTATGCTGCTTTTGCATGTCGCAATATGTAAGCATTTTCTTGTTTATTTTATTCATGCAAGCATTTAGTACTTGAATGCTTACTGTGACTACAACTGATAAAAAATATTGTGCGATTTAGGTTTTTTACATAATATCTGCTTGTTTTTTCGCAAAAAACTTTTTTGTTTTGATGTCTTAAAAAACTTAGACTTACTTTTTATCTCTAATTTTTGCTTCCAACTTGCTTTTTCATATGTCTTTTATGTCTTTCTAAGCTTTCTTATACTCATCTTTTTCGTCCTTCTATAATTCACATATATAAGGAGTTCTTGTGTTCAAGAATGCGGCTTTTTTTACAGCTTTCGTCATCATTGTTGTTGTTTATTGTATGCTTGCTAATGATTTGACTTAAAGCATCAACACCTTCGGCTTACATTGCTTTGCTGTGAGCTTCCTCGTATAATTTCTAGACTCTTTATTTAATGTTTCCTGTTCTTGTTATTTCTTTTTTAGTTTTTTTCTCATCGTAGACTTCTTTGCCACTTTTTATACCCTCTTGAGTATTGTCTTTTGTTTTGCTCCCCATATTAAAATCATTTGTCTCTATCACTAGATGCACAACAGTACTATAATGCAAATATTATATTGCAAAAGCTACTAAAACTCAAATTAAAATCTTTTTTTTTCGTATTTTTTATTTATCTTTACTACTTTTAAAGTAAAACAAAACAATCTTTTTTTTTGTGGGTTGTAAAAACTTAGCATTAAGGCGGTTTTTAAATATCCTTTGCGAGCGATTTGAAGAAAATTTGCCTTAGGGCGAGTTGAACAGCAATCTTACAAGTAAAAACAAAGGTTGTATAAAATACAGTTGAAAAATTTAATCCTGTAAATTTATGCGCAGGGGACACTAATTTTTGTCTGTTATCTATTTTAATATTTTTTGTCACAAAAGCTTGCGCTTCAATATGTAACGATTTTCTTATTGGTTATTCTCATAATACAGACGTAAAAAACACACCGTAAAAATATGATTCCGGTAGTTTACATGTATTATCTTTTATACCACTTTTTGCGGAATGTTTTTTAGAGTTAATACAGACACAAATTGTTTTGTTTGGTACAACGACCGACACATTTTTATAGCATGTTTCGTGGAAGCACAAAAATCTGTAAAAAAATGCATATATGAGCTATAAAACCATAAGACAGGTCTTAACAGTCATATTGTGATGCAACAGCTGTTTTCATTTTATAAAGGTTCTAATTAAACATTTTTACATTGTTAAAAATGTTACGCAAGTACTAATTTAAGTTTTGTGTATCAAAGTAATTCGAGAAACACATATAAACGAACATTTATAATAAAGGATACTGTCTGCAAAATTTATAATAGCCGTATGCATCAAGAACATCAAAACCTTCATCTTTGAACGATAGGTAGTTATGATAAACAGCACTACAATGTGACATTGTTTCCAATAATGGTTTGTAATATTAATACATAAAAGAGCTTATAGGCAATGTAAATTTTGTTTAGGTCGTTCACAAAGGTTGCGTACAATGTAAATATATGATATTTACGACAAAACGTGCTTCATAAAAGCTTTCTAGTTTATTGACATAAATCTACTGTTCAATTCTTTGCAAATAATCATACTACTGTTTGTTGCAATGGTAACTAAAAAATACATTAACATGGTTTGAAAAAGTGATAAAGAACGCGCCATTGTTTTAAAAAAATACAAATACATTTATTATCTCCCCTAAAGGGTTAAATTTATGTATATATACTAAGTAGAAAAACACGACCATGACTTAGTCTAAGGGGTTGATTTTTATGTAAAAACAAAAAAAAATGAATAAACTAAATTTTCGTTGTACTTGCTACTACAGTTCGCATGTATAATATATACTTTTTGCTGGCTAAAATATTGTTTTATTGTTTTTAATCCAGTTTCTTTACAATCGCGGTATCTGAGATTTAAAAAATCATAAGTTGAGTTCTAAAAATATTTTTTAATCGGTAAACATATACCGCAGTTAAATGCACTTTATCTACTGCACAATACAATAGTTAAAATACCAGGAACTGTTTTGCTGAAACTTGACCAAAAAATTATATTTTGTGGCCAATACTCTTAATTTAATATGCATATAAATGTCAAACGCCACTAACATAACATGCAAAATTTTTTATATAATCAAAGATGTTACAACCCTAAATTTTATTATAAAATTGGCTTTTTTAAGCAATTTATAGAAGTTGATTTTTTTGAAAGATATATCAGAAAGGCAATTTTTTCTAAGTTATTTGGTATTCAGTTTAAAACTCTATGTTTTCACCTAATAAAAATATCATAATCCCGTAATGTCTCGATAATATCAAACAAAATTTATTAATATGAAAATACGGGTTAAAGAAATAAAAGTCTTGAATAAAAAATAAAAAAAAAAAAAAAAACAACAAAAAGTAAATATAATAATAAAATTATATTTTGTTTTATCGGACTCATTAATCCTACTATGTGTCTTTTTTAGAATATTAAATTACGCCTGGCGGATTGAATGAATCCCGTAACAGTGGATCGCTTAATCCTAAATACAAACACTACCAACCCAGCTGCGATGTTGTTCTTTGGTTGTTAAAGTTGTTGTCATATTCAGTTCTTTCTGTTTGTCATTGTGATCATTTTCTACTATTCTTGCCTGAAAAGGGCCGCATTATTGTAACATCTAATTTTTGGGCAATAGCTGTATAGCCGGCTGGATCGCATATAACATACTATATTATATATTATATCAGTGTAAAATTAAGGATCGCTTATGGAAAGAAGCAATATCCATTTTAAGAATTCTTTAAATATGACTAGACGAACTTTCTCTTTTTTCTGGATGCCTTCTATTTACCCATGCAATTTATAGCATTTATATCCTATTTTTTCGTTTAGCTCCATTTCTAGATTAATGCTTTATACGCCTACAAAAGAAAAAATGACGACGGAAATGGCTCCTCCGATTGCATTGTCAATACAATGGTAAATATAAGTTTTGCCATAATGTTATTTTTACTAACGACTGTTGTAACGCCGGTTCCGTCTTAGTCTAATCAGCGGAAAGATCGAAAGAATATCCCAGTCATATTTATAGTGTAACATGTTAATGTTCTATTGTATATACAGCTAACCAGTCACATTGTTTTACTTGGTTTCATTTTCAAGATTTGTGGCATGTGCTATCTCAGTTCTCTAGGTTATTGAGTTGCGCATTTTTGATGACATCTTTAGAAACAGTTTTCTTTTAAGCAATTGCTAAATTACGGATTATCCGATACAAAAAAAATAAAATTAATTTATAAAAATTCTTCCTTTTTTTATCCAGATATAAGATACTGCAACACCTTCACAGTAAAAGTAATAACAAAACCATTTAAGGCAGCGTTTCCCAAACTATGGGTCCGACCTCTTTTTTTGGGTCGCAAGATTTTTTTTTTTTTGGGTCGCGAACTGTTAATTAATATGATTTTCAAACAACAACTTACAAAAAAAAAATTTATTTTTGATATATTTTTTTTAAAATTATTTAGAAAAAAAATTAAGTCGCGCAAAAATTTTTTAAGTGTTTTTAAGTCGCAACAAAAAAAATTTGGGAAACGCTGATTTAAGGCGTCTTTAATCGCAGGTAATAATGGTCGTCAGTCACACCTAACTCAATGAACGTTTTAAGGTTTGCTTTTTTGTGAAGCATCATTGCCCTGCACGATACGCAAGTTCTCGGAATGCGTTTTTTTAGCTACAAAAAGACATATAATTTACATGGATTGATGTAATTTTTCACCGTACTATATTTTAGTTTGATTGTTATACTGCTTGTATATTGAAAAATCAAGGCATTTGTTGTCTAACAACGGAGTTCTAGTACCAAGTTCTTCTATTGAACGCAGTTAATTTTACCACTGTGCCTTTTTCTCAGACTTTACGGATAAGTCTTCAGATGTATTAATAAAAAACCCGTAATATAATAACAAAATTTCAACTAAGCTTCTCTTTTTAAAAAATTGACTACGGAGTTTTCGCAATAAAAATCAGATTCATTTTTGGTATCGAAACTTTAATGTTTAAAAAAAGAAATTTTTTATGTATCTCGTATTTTGTTATTATTGGGCCTTCGGCACGTGTGTGTCGATATCCGTTTTGAATAAAAACCACAGTAAGTTTATTTTGCTGTATGTGGGCTTATGCGTCGGAAAATAACCCTCGCTATAAGCAATCAGGTCATTTTTATGCAGTCATTGTTTATCGACCTATCTGATCATGACAAGACGACATTTAAAAGAGCACTTAATGCATGTGTCTCTAGCCATGGGCTTAGCAGGCCGTGAAAAATAGTTTTTTGCGATACAATATGTTTTTGAAAACAAAACGTAACGTTAAAAAGATATGCCAATACAAGTTGTAAAACAAGACGGAATAAAAAATACTTCATAATTATGTAAAAGCATAACAATTGCGATATAGGCATATGTTTGCGTAATAAGTGCGCACATTACTTAAAATATTTGTAACAAACTACGGATCTTTGTTTTGCTACGTTTTTTTAGTTTGTCAAGCGTAAAAACAAAATATTATAATAATAAATAAAACTAAATAAAAATTTATTTACACATTTTTAGGCCTCATTCTTTGTTAGTAATCTTATTTTTGTGTTTTCAAATCGAATAAACATTTGCTAAAACGCAAATAATGAAAAAACGATGTTCATTGTTATTATAACATATTTTCGTATACTTTTTTTGTCAACTAATATATTCGACAGAAGCGTTATTATAGTTTTTCTTTATAACAGATTTAAATAAGACAATTGTTAGCTATTGTTTTTCCTTACAAAAAATGCTCATTTTAATTAAGTTTACTTTAAGTGTCCCAATTTCTAAATTAAAGACTAAAAACAAAAAAAATGCGGTATGTCACTCATACTGCGAAGTATATTGTTGCGAATGATATTGCAACCAATCTTTGATGTTCTAAAAAAAACTAGTAAATGTATAGCTTTTTAAAATACTCTTTTAAATAGCAAAAAAACATGGTGTGTAGATGTCCTTCTGCGGTTGCTTTAAATAGGTTCAGGGACTTGCTGCGACATATAAAATGCGTGATAAATGTTTTTGTCTATTTAATTTTTGTCTTTTAAAATAGCATAAGCGTTACAAGTTGTTGTAAAAACATATTAAAGATATTTTTCCTGTGCATATCATCAGAAACTATAATAAATGTATTTTTTTTTGTTATAAAGACCATACATTGATTGACACAGTTACAAAAATTGTTGCATTTACGAGTGTTAGTGGTTTTTTTAAACGATTATTGCACAAAAATGTTTATTTTTTTTTCATAATTTTAAAATCAATTTTTTGGCGAAAAACTATAAATGAATGTTTGTAAGTGTACCGGATAAAAGTGTTGCGCATTTCATGTATAACTTTTATTTTATTTTATGCTTTCTAAATTTTGAATTGCTTAAATAAACGCTACGAAAAATGTGTGTTTCTGCTATTACATATTACTTTTACGACAATTTGCTATGGGTGAAAAAACATATAAAATAAAAAACTTGATTTTGGTACTGCTTACCACTAAAAAAATTGCAAAAAAAATAAGGGACCAGAAAAATACTGTGACTTCGAACCCCTGATTATGTAAATACGTACTCGGGCGTGCAAACAAAATATTTTAGCAAATAGTTTACCCGCTTAAGTAATGGCAAATTGCCCATGTAAAACCAACAAAAGCATAACCATTTCCATAGCCATTAGAAAAAATTTAGGTAAGTTTTGACTCGTCAAATTATACAGACTGACATTTATAGTTACTCAAGAAACAGAAAAAAACAATTGATGGTATTTAATTTTGTTCTAAAATACTTCTTTATTTAGTCTGTAAATACTTAAAAATAAACTACGGATTGCTCATTATACGATTATAGTTTTTTTAGTAAGCTAAAATAAACTTTTCTTTTTTAATTACCGTACATTTTTACTCTATTACATTTTTGTTTTTTATGCTTTTTTTTAGTTTATATCGTTTTGTTTTGATTAAGTTTGTGTTTAAGTACATTTTTTGCGAAAAATTTAGATTGCAAATACTATTATTTTTAAAAATGACTATGTTTCTACCTTGAGGTGTATGGTTGGTTTTGTTTTTTTCTTTGATTACATTGCTATTGCGTGCTGTATTTGTTTAAATATAATGCAAATGGTTTTGTACAGTTTATTTTTAAATATGTATGTCCAATATTCCTTTGATAGTGTATTTACATTTTTGATGATAAATTTAATATTGAAGAGTATCTTTGCAGACCTTTTTTAATATATAATTTACCACTTGATTTGTTTACAGTCTTTACTGATGTATTTCTTATACAAATTTTCTTGCATATGACCTGAGCTTTTATAAATTGTTCTGTTCTGCGTATGTAGGATGTTTTATTTTGTTCTGATAACCAAAAAAAAATATTCTAACCCAAATCGCGAATTTTGAAAATTAGCGTATTTTTCTCAATAGTCCGGGTTCATCGGTAACCTTTACTGCAACTATTACACACTAAAAAAAAACTGTATTTGAATGTAAAAGGTACAAAGATACGGCCTTTATTTGTTCTAAAATTAAGTTGTTAGACTAGCACCTTGGAAAGACGTTTGTTAACTTTAAAAAAATTTATTTGCAAAGTTTCTACAAGATACTTAGAATGTAATATGATAATCGATCAGTGTTAGTTTTAATGACTTAAACGCCATCATATATTGATAAGTGAAATATTATAATTTTTGGTAAATCATTTTCGACGCATTTTTTTTTATAATTTTAGTCATTTAATCCTAAATAATTTTATCCATAAAACAAAAACTGTTTTTTTTGGATTTTCTTTACTTGAAAATTACTTATGAACTTTTTTGCCATAAAAGATCAAATAAAATAGCTAATTAACATGAAGAAATGTATTAATTAGTAAAAAATACAAATAATGAAATATAAGTAACAAAAAAAATACCTAAATCATTATAATCAAGTGCGTTGCATTTTATATATAATGGTGCGTTCTTGACAGCCATACAGAAACGCATTTCATAATTAGGGTTTGAATTTTATAAATCAATCATATAGCAAGCCCTATGTTTTAGTTTTTTAGATTTCGAACATGAATGATTAGAAAAATTGTTGAATCCTAAGTTTTTAACTTGGATTATTTTTAAAAATAGTATTTTTTCGTCTGGCTTATTTTTGGTATTGATTTTGTTTTCTTACTGCATTTTTGTCTTTTTAGATGTTTTTTCTATATTTTTCTCTTTCTTTCCAATTTTTTTCCAATTTTTTTTTATTTTTTTACTTTTTTATTACTTTCTCTAAATCTAATTGTTCGTAGATTCGAATATAAATTGTTTTAGGGTAACGCTGTAATTTTTAGTTTATTTGGTAAAGTGAATTATTTTTTAAAAAGGTGTTGCTAGATTATTATGGGGCATTTTAACTATTTTATGTAAAAACTTGGGCGGCCCAAAGAGCATTTTTTTTGTTTATTAGCACTTAAAATGCCGTTAATAGCACATTTTCCAGTTGAAAGCAATTTTTGAATGCTATTTTCAAAAAATAAAACGGGGTTTTAAATCATAGTTACATTTATTTGACATAATATTAGTGTACTCCAAGCAACTAACCGGGGAGTTTTTAGTATGGTTACATACGGTTGGGAAGCTTCGTTTATTGAAGTAAACAGTTAGTGTTTTTGTTTTTATATACTTTTTTATAAACTGTAAAAACAGGTTGGTTACGCGAAATAAGTTTTATAAATCAGTAATTATACTTAAAGATTATTTAAAATCTTATGATATGCATAATATTTTGCCACTGTATTTAATACCTAATCACAACATTAGAGAAGACCATAGCAAAATATATTTGCAATATCTATTCAAGAGACATAGTAAAAGTGGTTATCATATTAATACTTTAACAAAAACTGTGCATAAATGCATAAAAAGCACGTCAACATATGTATAAATATGTGCCTCAAGAATTATAAGGAAACCATATACTTCATTTGATTGTTTTTATGTGGTTTACTAATACCATTTTAAAGATGAATTAAATTTTTCAGAACATAACAAACTCTATGGTATACTCCTATGGGTTGAATCACATCTCAAAAAACATTGATACTTTACTCATGATAATATACCTAATTTTAAATTTATTTTATCTATAGACAGACTGTTAACCTTCAGTGTAAATTACTTATATTTGTTACCTATAATAAAACATATTATGTTGTGGGTAAATTTTTGAACAGTTGAACAACAATCTAATATAATTATATATTTTGCATGGCTATTTTGGGCATTTAAAGCTTCTATAGATATATTTTGATGGTTAAAGGCTTTTTAGCAAACTTCTTATAAGATACAGAGGCGTTAATGACGTGGTTGAATTTTTAGTTTTTACATAGCATAAATTTATTTTCAAAGTAAATACCGGTTTATTTTAGTAGTAATTCATTATAATTTTTGTTTCGTCTTTATAGCTATGTCAATGAATGAAATGACATCTCAATGCTAAGGCGTAGATTTACCATTTTAAAAACTTTTTAAAATCACAAAAAGTCTTGATCTGAAATTTTTGCATTTTATAATTTTTCATTTTTGCCATTTTTAGGGCATGTGCGATAAAAATACATTAGTATTTTTTCTATTTTATCCATAGTATTTTTTTTCTCAAATACACAGAAGTGTTTTTATCGCACACGATTTAATTGCTTGGTATTTTTTAAACCGAAGTGCAGAGCTAGGTGGAAAAAATACCAA
>JAQFYM010004678.1:0-14882 GCA_034694785.1 Agrenia bidenticulata
TAACACATTAGAGTGTGTAAACGTGTATTTTGCATTTTTCTTTTAAAAAAACTTGTTTTTAATGCATTCTTATACTTTTTAAGTCAAAAAAAATTACCAAAATAAGCCTTTTTCAAGAATGCACCTCTTGGGAGCTGCCCTTGTTGCCTCATCTTATACTTTGCTGGTGCAAGTGATAGTATTCATTTTCGAACCTTTGTATATTGATTTGTATATATTATAATATGAACACTTTATACGGAAAAATATAAACCTTTCTATATTTATTGGTTTATTGTTGCCGTGTAATACTTCAAAAAAAAACAAAAATCATTAGAGTATTTTTTTATACCCCTCAAGGCTCGAGGGGTAAGTTCTCTAGTAATATAGTCTAGATAATTTTTTTGATAAATGATAATTTTGGACACAAATACAAAATCACCAGAGATTTTCTAGTGCATCAATCTTACAAAGCAAAACACACACTTGATTTGCTGCTACACGCCTTGAAAATATTATTTTTTATTGCAAATACACAATTATAAAATAATGTGGTTTTAAAATGTATATACCAAGCTGATCGCAATCTATGGTTGACAAAGCAAACAATCTTTTATAAAACTCTTTGATATTTATTGTACGTTAAAAGAAGATCATTTTTTGCAGCCTCTGATGTAAGGGGAAACAAAAAAAAAATATATAAAACATACTAGAGTTTTTTCTGACACTTAACATGTTTGTCATTGGTAAAAGCTACACTGGAATGTAAGACACGTATCTTAAATTTGTTAAAATTTGTAACCGTACTTATTAGAAGTGTTTTTTTTTAAAGGAAATTGCGAACTTTTACTTTGTAAAGCTTTGCAGTTGTCTTTTTTATTTTAGGTTCACATTTTTTCTTATCCATAAGTAAAAAGCTAAAACAATCTATGTCAAAAATTTTATTTATAAAACTTCACTACAGTTAAAAAAAAGAAGGTGCTGAAATTTCTATAAAAAAGGGTATTTTTATCAGTACGTAGAGTAAAAAACTATGATAAAAATGCAAAAAAACAATTGATTCTATAAAACAGTCGACAGGATAAGCTGTAAAGTTTGTTGCAGTGGGCAGGCTGCCTATTCGTTATGAAATGCACAAGGAAGCTCGCATCGATACCATGGAAAAACTTTATGCACCGCGATGTAAAAATAAAGAATAGGATAAACAAGTACCGTCAAGATTTAGATAAAATTTTTAAAGGCGTTTCAGACCGATCAGTTTTTAAGGCTGTAGCCCTTTAGGTAATACAACAAAAAAACACGTTAAGAAGACAAAGAATGGATATAAATATAATTATTCAATTGTTAAAAAATCTTATATACGCAAAATATAAACTAAAGACAAGGATATTGCGTACAATGGAAATAAGCAACAATAAGTAAGAAACAAAGCTTACATACATATCATCTTTAATCAACGTACATACAGTATTGTTTGCAAAAAAGAACGTCTAGATTTGGGAAATCTTGCAGTTTATCAGCTGTTTTTACTTGAGTAAAAAAAATGTATTTCGAAATAATTTAACACGCAAAATTTTGTACGTATTGGGGAATGTATATCCCGTTGTGATTTTGATGTGTTTTTCTCTTTGTATTAAATATCATTTCATCTTTTAAGGCGCGCATATAGAGGGTCTTGGGGGCTGCAGCGCCCGCCTTATAAAGATTTTTGCGGCCCGAATTAGCGCTAAAAGGGTCTATTTTTTGTTTCAAATGTCTGGAAAAACAGAGACTAAAGAAAAAATAAAATTTTTCAAAAAATCTAAATATATTTTTTTTTATGTAAAATTTATACAAGTTAAAATTGCCCTGAAGAAAAGTGGCAGCCTTTTTTTTTATTGCCTTAGCCACGCCACTAATCAGTCATATTTTACAGTAAATTAATTTGCGAATTTAGACTGAAATCATTTTTTGCATTATTGAAATTATGTAAGATGACAACAGTCGAGCTTTTTTTGCGGTTTTGCAACTTATTTTGTTGTAACTATATGTTTTTTAGTATATCAAAAACAATGCATTAAAATAGAAAAAAACGCAGTTCATGTATCAAAGTATTGTAACTAGACGCTTCAAAGACGATTTTTTTTAATTTAGATGTAATTGGAATATGTAAAGATACACTTAGCATGTCAAAACTTTTTTTTTGCGCAGCTATTACCAATATGACCTTACATACCTTGCATCGGTTTCAATAATATATCAGAGAATTCTAAGAATCAACATATAGTTTTGATTGACCGGTTCAGCCTCACTAATTCGACAATATTTGACCCCTCCTTTTTACACATTTGGCAATAGGATACCAAAATTCTTCGGCTTAAAGAACTGAAATTTTTAGTGCAAATAATATTTTATATGGCTTAAGAAACAAAAAATACCATACTAAAACTTTGTTATCGATGTCTTATCATTTTGCTAAAATTATGTTCATTATTATTATTATGGTTATATAATACATTTTTTTATTTGGCAGAACCTTGAAATCATTGCCTTGTACTGTCATAGATGTTTTATGTGTATTTTAGTGTTTCTATATATTTTCTAAGTTTTTTTAAATGTTTCTCTTTTTTATTGTTTTTCTATTTAGTATATAAATAAATGTCCGTAACGTAATGTCGGATAATATTAAAACCAGATGTAAACTGTACAAAAAACAAAAAAAAATCACCACGTTTTGGTCTATTCGACGTCGGTTCTACGCAATTTGACTGTAATAGAGTAGAGATGTTCATAAAACCATTGGAGTTGACGTCAATATCTGTGTTTTATTTTTTTCGTGTGGTTTTTTTGGGAAAACCTTAATATCTGTAACAATTTAAATCGAAAAACAAAAATTAAAATAGTAATAAATTTGTAATAGTTGTCATTAATTTATGTCTCGCTATTTGGATATCTTGAGATCTCAGGTATTTTGCAATCGATAGATTCTAAAAAAATCACGCGAAGTATTTATTGAATATCATGTCCCGAGACTCTAAAAGTTGAAATGGAAATTCCATTATATCAATAGGAGCCGGGAGCGTGTCCGAGATTTTTGAGCAAAGGTATTAAGTGCTTTTGTGTGCAAAAAAAAAGCTTAAACAGATAAAAATGGATGTTTCCATAGTATCTATTATTTTTGAAATATATTTTTATTTAAAGTTTATCTTTAAGAGATTAAATTTATGTAAAAGACTTTGCAGAAACATACAATCCTGTAATTAAAGCTTTTTTTTATCTATTAATAAACTTACACAACCTTATAGCTTTTTAAGCCAGTGCCAAGCGCAATATTACTTTTACAAACACGTAGCTTTTTGTCAGCATCGCCTATCAAAGTATATCAAGAGTGCATAGGCAACCAGGGTTTTGCTTTAAACACAAAAGCACTTAAGAAGTAAAAGAAACATGAAATATACCTACAGTGTCGAATTCGCTGTCTCGGCGACTTTCCATACTGACAAAAGTGTACTGCACTGCATGAATCTAAGTGGAACGTTACTGTAACATGTTTTTAAGTATATTTATAGTCTCAAGTGACTTACAAGCGCGTAATATACAATTAATGAACGGCAAATTGTATATTGTTTATTCTTTATAATATGCAAGCTACATCACCAGAGATAAAATATTTAAAAAAACAAATAATGACATCAAATGCTTAAATATTATTTCTTATGCTATTTTGCCAGACCTATTGTTATTTTCATACAATACATGCATCTTTTAAAAAGTCAAATTACATATAAACATAGTATTGTATTTAATCTGTTAGTAGTGCAATTATAAATTTGTCTACATACTGTTTTAATAAATTATATGTTACAAGGTCGATGCAATGATCTACAGCGCACGGAAAAGTATCTTTAAAAATAGAACTATAACCACGGCACATAAACTGTTACCAACTAATAAAGAATCATATACTGTATTAAAAATGTCTGCAGTTGTTGTATATATTGTAGATCTGAATTTTTACGATGTTAAACATTTAATGGCAACTAAATTAATATTTTTGCTTGCTATATCTTTGTTCAAATTTGCAAAAAAAACAACCAATACAAAAAATAAATTATTTTAAAAGCAAAGAAGTAGATTTTTGCGATGCGCAGCAAAATTTAACTTAGATGTAAAGCTACGTCTATTTACTATTTTTTTAAGAAAAGATTTTCACTTAACATTTTATCTTCTCTTAAATTCGATGTTTGACGTTTCTGTTTTTAAACATGTTTATTGATGACGTTTTCTGTTTTTTCTCTTCATTTTTTCTAACAATTATAGCCAAGTTTTTTGAACATGTGTAAAAGATTTTCGTTCAGCTTATCTTAAAAGCAACTTTGATGTAGTAAAAATTGTCAGGGCCAACAAAAAATTGCACTAAAGCCCAAATTCTTTCTATAAACTTCTTTTAACATCACTACAAATTTTGAAAAAATTCTTCAGCCGACTAAAGTAGTGTTTAACAATGATTCTTTCTGCATTTTTTTTGTTTTATACTTATCTGTTACAACAATCCCTTTGGCAAATACTAGGTATTCTGTTATGCCCATTAGGTTGTATACCCCTTTTAGGTTATATTTTGCAACAAAACACGATTATCATGTAGATTTATAGCTTTTCCTTTTTTCTTTTGCTTGTATATTAATTATATGCATGGTCTTTGTTTTCAAAAATAGACGGAATATGCACCGCACCTTAATATACATCTATAAAGAATTCGCACCTGTCATTAGACAGGACAACTGCTTGTTCTATTTAGACAGTACAACACGTTCTTTTCCCTAAACAATGTCTGTAGGACTCCAAATTTTCCTATTGATTGCTACCTGCAACAACAGTACAATCAATTATCAGAGCTGGTTTTAGTGCGTTTTAAGACTTTTTTTACTTAATTGTATTTTATTTCGTTTTTTGCTTTACGACCTTCTTTATAAGTGTAGGGTATATAAAGATGCGGTTCCTTTTTACCTTGATATACACGCCGCGGTACTTTTACCGAAATGCCTGGCCACATATTGCATCATCATATAGTGCCGTAAGTAACAAAGAAACAATAGTGTCTTTACTCATTTTGTTCCCTCCCAATTTGCGGCATCAGTCAGGCGCATCTCGAAATATTGATTATTTTACCACCGCAAATTGTATTGAAATTTTTGTTTACTAAGTCCTGTAAGAGTATACATTTTGATTACCTGTGCGCAAAATTTTGTATATATTATATTCCCTTACACTTAAAAGTCACTAGAAGTACACGGTGCATCAGATTTTTTTGCTCGCAAAAATAAGGATGTAATTTCTCTTGTTGATTAGTTGTTTTTCTAAAATTCTCTCATTTGGTGTAACAAATAGAATGAGTTACCAATAAAATAATAAAGGAATAATTCAATTAACAATAAAACGAAATGTGAAACATAAAAAAATAGAAAAAAATTATTACATTGTGATTATTAAATTAAAACACTTTTTTTAGGTCGAAATACTATAAGTACGTCTCTTTGTGGTCAAATATACAAAAGCAAAACAATCAGAGAAAAATTTATAAAAATAAAATAAGGCCCAGTTATACATGTCAAGAATTAAGTTTGCACTTCAAAAAACGTTTTAGGTTTTTCCTTTTTACCTTTTTAAGTGAAAACTACTGAACATAAAACAACCATAAAGAGTATAAATGTAAAAATTTCTACAAAAGCAAAATAACTTAACATGATAAAAAAGTTAGTTCTCTATGTTTCACGTAAAACCTGTTTGTATGGTCTATCTTTTACGTTGTTTATCATGAAAAAAGGGTTTTTTTAGTATTTTGCCAGAAAAAAGGGGTATTTATAAAATTTAATAAACAGGAGGGGTATTTTATAAATTAACCCAAGTATATTTCATATATATATTTTAAACTAGTAACTAGGATTAAAGTCTGTCATTTGGTTTTTTTTATAAAATCTACTGTCTCTGAATAATATAACGAATCCGAATTTTTTTCTTATAGTCGTGGGATAACTTTTTTTACTGCTGTG
The DNA here is from genome assembly GCA_034694785.1 of Agrenia bidenticulata. NCBI lineage: Eukaryota > Metazoa > Arthropoda > Collembola > Entomobryomorpha > Isotomidae > Agrenia > Agrenia bidenticulata. Next base: position 6,009 of record JAQFYM010004678.1, read on the forward strand.
TGCATTTACTCTTGAGGAAATACAAAAAAGACAAGATTATTTTTTAGTATTCACGTAAAAATCCGTATGAAAAAATAATTAAAATTGTACGCAAACGGCTTTAACAAAAATACAAATATATAGATAACTAGGAATAGTAAAAAAAATATGTTTGTGTTTTTTACAAATTATTTTTTTATGCAAAATTTCTTTTTTTGACAATTTTTATTTTTCTAAAAAAATTAAAAAATCGAAAATTTTTGAAAAAAGTTTTATTTATAAAAAACAAGTGTTTTTTTTTCTTTTGGTGTGATTTTGGCAAAAACGTATTTTTACGGGATTATCTCTTCAAGAGTTAAAAAGAATATAACCATACGTACATATTTTTTAAAATGAAAGGCATTAATCTATTATTTATTTTGCACATCTGTCAGACAAAATAAAAAGTCAACGCAAAAAAAAAAAAAAATAAAGCATTTTTTTTAGTATCTTTATGTTTTTTTTCATCAATGTTTTTTTTTGCATACAGTGTATAGTAGTTACACTGAGTAACGTAATATATAATTTGTTTTACTGTTAGTAAATTTTTAAGATAATTTATCCAGGTATCGTTACGATCACGACTTTTTCTATTGAGTAAATAAATAGCTAAAAAAAAAAATATAAGAAGTCATACATAAAAATTAATATGAGTTCATTAAAACAAATTTTATTACAAAATATAACTGAATAATAAATCGACTACATTTTTTCGTGCTAAAAAGCAAAAATGTATAACTGTGAATATATTTACCGGTTGGTATTACAATGGTCAACTGAAAACCCGTTTTTTTTACATAGTGTTTGTGTCAATGCAAAATCCTCATTAACCATAATCCGAAATTGAGGAATTTTTTATAATCATTGCGCATCATCGATGTAAAAGCAATTTGCTTAGTTTACGTATGTAAAAAACACGCCATTTGCATTTTTGACTCTGTAAAAAAATGCATATACTTCATCGCAACAAAATGTCAAAAAGATAATATATCAAGTCGGTATCATGCCTGTGACCGCAATCAAAAAGACATTATTTTATACTGGGTATATGTCAAGAATTATTTTAGACGCATGTTTTATATTTTTTTATTCGTAATACCGGGTGTTTTTTTTGTATAAATGTGCTTATAAGTGTACACGCTTCTTACGTACAAATTTTTGTTTACAAGCGTCATATTCTTACAGTATATTATCTCATGGCATTTTTTTTTATTAAGGCTGCCTCATATATAAATTTTGTCTTTTTTTTTCTTAGTTGTACACTGAAGATTTCTACACCTACAAATCACTTATTGTCTAGTACACAACATTTTAGCAATGTGTATCGCTGAAAAAAGTCTGCTTTAGAGGCATCAGTTTAACAGTATTTCTGCCCGTATATTCCTAAATAATTGTGTAGCAAGTAAATTAAAAAGACTGTCTAACTGCAAAAACTGACAATGAATTACTGTAACTGTACTACTAGGCTTTTGTTATCGACAATCGGCTATTATTACAAAAACAAAAAACTCAGACAATGAGATGCATTATATTATATCCTTCTTCTTTCTTATAAGATACACTATAGATTGCAAATGTGCATAAATGCTAGTACTTATCGTTTAATTTACGTGTTGTTTTACTGTAGATTTTATATTCTGCTGGTAAACCGCATGTTTGTTTTGATATATTTTATGCAAACAATACTACTTAACTTTTTCGCAGGTTAAAATACGAGACAACCTATAGGTACCTACTTTTAAAGTATTGTAAAACTTAGTTGACGGGCACGCGACACAATATATTTATGTTTATTGTCAAATATGTTTTAGTCTATCCCCAGTTTCTGCATTTTCTCTTTTATTTATCACGGCTTCGGTAAATTATAAAGCAATATTACTTTTTATAAATACTGTTAGCTGTTTTTTTTTGTATGCTTTTTATGCAGAGCTTAAAGTCTAATTACAAAGATCACATTGTTTTGGCAATTGACAAATTATCAAAGTTTGTGAATAGCACCTAAATCTAATATATTACGATTGCAAAGAAATTTAATTGTTGTGCGATTTTACAGTTTTTTTATTAAGGGTGTAGATCATATCACTTCAAAATGCACTATAACGCCAAAAAATGATTGACAGGGGGGTTAATTGTCATATAATCCCTTTCTTCTACAAAAGCCTACTACAATTGTCAATAAAACCAGCTCAGGAACATTTCGACGTGCGCCCTTAAAAGTGAGACAATGACATGCAACAACTTGACTTGGTTTTTAGAAGGACTGTGACAATTACCCATTCAACAAATAACTAAAAAATAAAATAATTAATTTTTAAAATGTTATAAGCTACTTTCTTACCTAATCGCAACCCTATTCAACCGACCCCACATCTATATTTGCTACAAGTCTAGTGTTCTTGAAGGAATTTTCAGTGTAAAAAGTGTACAGGTTTAATTATTTTGTCAATTTTTTTTATCTTACCGTAACATACTGTCCGAGCAAGTTGGATTATTATTTTCATAAGTAGACATTTATACTATGAAAAGTACCGTTCTTTTTTAAATTTTAATCTGGTTGGCGAGTTGTCGTTTTTTTTTTCTTTTCAAGTTGGGTTTGGCAACAACTCGAATTTACCGACAACTCAGATTACGCGAGTTTTTGCTCTGTAAATATAACCAGTGGATTATTATTTGAAAGAATCTATTTACTTTATGCAAGCTGGGGCATGAAAGTATAATTTGTTACATTTTCTTCATTTGATGCAGTGGCGTATCCAGAGGGGGTTAGATGGGTTTAAAAGGCCCCGTAAAAAAATGAGTGCCCTGATTAAAGGGTAAAAAATTTTAGAAACAAAAATTTTTGCTCTAAAACCCCCACGGCAATTTTTTTACAAAATAAAAAAAAAATATAAGAATTTTTTAAAAGAAGTGAATTTGTCGGAATACTAAATTAATATACTTTTTGACTCAAAACCTTAACGTAAAAATAATCCTGGATACGCCACTGATTTGATGTGTTGAAACAGCAGCTAACTATATACGTTGCATTGTCGATAAGGCCAGCAATTTATAAATTTATAAACAGACTTATGCAAATATTTTGTTCTAAAAACGCATCATTGGACAGAAAAATATTTTTTTTAAGAGGTAATCGCTGTAAAAAAAAACAACATATACAAAAAGACATATAATTGATACATATAGTATAATTTGTAATAACAATAAGGCAAATAACACAAATTACTTAAAGTTAAAAAAATCTAATATGAAATGACCATTTCGTAGTACAAAACAACATTCAATCCGATGTACATTTTTTTATAAGAGACCATTATTGCCTAACCTTTCCTACGATTATCAGGTTTGTTTTAGTTTTTTGACAAATTACGTTTACTAGTTAATTTTTGCTGATATATGCAATCAAAAGAAAAAAAATGCAGTGCCTTTTTTTGTTTGCAACTTTAATATAATTTGCCATATGACCCAACAATACAACTAGTCGTTGTCTGTAAATTTGCCTTAAAGATAAATATTGTTGATTTATGTTAACTTCTTTGCTTTTCTTATGTAAAATGTAGTTAATAACAACCTGTAATATACAAAAAAAAAAATAAAACGCAATTTTATAGATCAAAAAAAATCGGCCACTAATTTTTAACATCCATATGATACTAGAAGTGTTTGATTTCCGTACAAAAATGCGCATGTGTTGTACTGAACGTACTTACAGCGCAAAATATGTAATTTAGTGTATTTTTTGCATTTCTATTACAATTTTTTACTATAAAAATGTGATACCTTTGCGTGCATCGCAAACTTGCTATAATTTGACATCGCATTAACATTTGCAAGGCTTGCCAAAATGCATAGAAAACACGCATAGAAATTGCATATAAACACGTAGGGATTCTGTTGTACGGATAAAGCTCCCGTTTGAACTAATTTTTCTTTCTTTTTGCACAAAAAAATAAAATAGTCACAAATACCTAGTTGTCGCCAAAAGCACCTATGCACGCAAAAAAAAAACAATTTAACTGCCTTGAAATACATAACCTAAAAGGTAAAACATAATTAAAACATAAAAAAAAAGAATAAACATCTAAAACGAAAAAAAGAATAAACTTAAAAATACAAAAAACAACCGAAAAATATGAAATTTAAAAAAAACAGCATCAACAGTTTGGAATAAATTTTTACATGTTTTAACAACAACGAAAACTAATATATATACAAAAAAAAACGATTGCTATAAAAACATAAAAATAAGATAAAAGAAAAAAATAAAAAATAATTCACTATAATATTAAACGAAATATAACCGAAGCAACTACAAACACATAAAAAAACACGTATATTTGCAAAAACCGCGCAGCATATTAACATGTTTTCTACATGTAAAAAACCTTCTAATACAACAACTTACAAAGACAAAAATAAAAATAAAAATGAAAGTGAAATAAAAAAAAATAAAAAAAAAAAAATATATTAAATTATTAATTAAAAGTTCAGAATATGTTTTCAGTATGAAATTTGCGCAAATTTCTTTTAACGAACAGAAAAAATAAACATAAAAATTTTATAAAATGCATGTTTTAAATATATTGAAAGCAAAATATAAGAATTTAAAAAATAAGAAAACAAGTATATGCGCAGTATAAAATATACGGATAGCTATGTTTACTTTCTGAATTTAACATTTAAACGAACACCATGGAAAAAATACCAGAGAACAAACTTCTTTTTGTGATACTACAATTTAAAATTCTAGCGCATAATTATTTTTCGATATAATTAAACTTTACATGATAACAAAACGAAAATATAATATCGTAATCAACTAGTTGTTTAAACCCTTACAAAAACAACGACGTTAAAACATTTCAGCTATTTTTTTTGTTTGCGCATTGAAAAGTTAGAAAACTAAATTCGCAACAAAACCAAAACATAAAAAAACACTGTTACAACAAAAAAAAAATGCCAAACTAAATGTTTATCACAAAAATAAACAAAAGTTTTTAAGACTTTGAGCAATATTGCCAATACAATGACCTGAAGACGTGTTATAGTTGTAAATTTTACACGTTTTGCAAAACAAAAAAACAAGAATTAAACAACATTTACCAATAGACATAAAAACAAAGAAGGTACATAATTTGTAAAATATAATAAAATATATATACAAACGAAGATATAAAATATATATTGAAATTATCGTGAGCTGCGCTTATTTGCATAAGAATTTTAATTTTGCGACAAAAACAGCAAGTAGCATAAAATAAACATTTTATATACGGAAACATGCTTATTATTATACTCTTTTAGCGCAAAAGTTATAAGCATCTTTTTGAAGATAAAATCTACACTAACTGACATTACATTGCCCACAAAAACAACCACAGATAATCTATTTATTTTTTATTATGTATAGTCTAGCAAAAAATAAAACCATGTAGCACATTGATTGTATTAAGGGTAGTTTAAAATACAAAAAACATCTATTTTAATACTTCATAAATTTTTTTTCGTGTAAGCAACGTTTATTGAGCCTGTTTATTAAAAAGCGGCTTTTTAAACTTAGAAATGAATCCTAAATCTCCTACCTATAATAAGATAGGGCCTCATATAGCTTTTAAATTATTAAATTGGAAAAATTAGGAGGGATATATACATGCATTAGTAACACTTAAAAAATGACCATACGACCATAAAAAAATTCTTACTGTTAGTTTTCAACGCGCATTTTGCAGCAATTTATATAACAGTCAGAAAAATCAGAGTTATTCTGACCCAAAAATCTTTACTGCTTCACTTTTCGTCTTTTTCGCATAAAAAACTTTGACGATAACCCTTAAGATTTGTATTATAAATCTAACAAATACCTAATAAATGTAACGACATGCTATGCAAAGTCTCTGTAAAATGGTTGTTAAGATGATTTTTTTTTATTTGTAGTGCAATTATATAAACAGCTAAATATATAACTAAATAGCTTTTTTAATAAAAATGACAATACTATGTAAAAATAAAGTGTTTGTCTGTAGTATTGTATGTCTATATTTACAATACGATGCTGAGTTTTATTTAGAATAATTTTTTACGATTCAAGTACGATGTTTCAATATAAAAAAAGTTTTTTTATCTTGCTAAGCATGCAGATCTACATAAAAAAACTAATTTTGCTGATAAATGTAGTATATGCAAATAGTTTTGTCTAGTTAGTTAAAAAAACAGTTTTTACTTTGATGAAATACGGATAAATCGACATTTTTTATTTTTTAGATTTATGTGAATACAGGATAATTGTAAATCATTTTATTATCACGATCTGATCATGTTTTATTATCTTTAAATCGAAAATGGAATATGATGTATAAACACGGGTTTTTTTTGTAATGGGCTAGTTTTGTTGTAACTCTTTATATTCATTTTTTGTGTAATAAAAAACAACATATTTTTTTTAATTGGAATTGTCTTACCGTCCTTTTCGTTGTAAAAGCAAACTAGCAAACACCCATTAAAGGCATTTGACTAAGATTGCTCAAATTCTAAAAAAAGCCTTTTTTGCATACTACAAAATCATGTCTTCGTTTGGGTATTTGGTTCTAGGTTATTTCACTTCGTAGTTTATGATTTTAAAAAATAATAAAATAATAAAATGATTTATTTCTTTTATATATCAACGAATGCATCCAAATGTACCAAAAAATTGTAAAATGTTTTTTTTGTAGTTGTTTTTACTAGAATACCCCTGATATTCTTTTTTTAAAATGTGTCGTATTTTTTTTTGTTAGCTACATTTTGTTCAAAACAAACATCATAAAAGAACGAACCAAGCTTTTTAAATACACACTGAGTGTATTTCAATAAATCTGAAACGCGTTCTATATAGCGTTTTGTGCTGTTTGCTATTACAAGAAGGCAAACATACAACATAAATTACTGTAAACTATAAGTGATTAGTTCAGACATACCAAACCAAAGTAAATAGTACCTCTTATTTGCACAAATATTGTATGTTTTAGTTTAATGTCGATTTCAACCTATTATACCCCATATTGAAGATAAAGTTGGACCGCAATAATTTCAACAAGCATAAAATTTATTAAAGAAATCCAATAAAAAATGTTAAAACACAAAATCAAATATGTTTTCATATCTGTTTTGCAACCTTATTATATCAAAAACATTTGCGAATAAATTTTTCACGATATTGTAGTCGTTTTACTTTAGGATTTGTTCCGATTTAAATAAAATTTATACAACAAGACAAAACTATATAATAAAAAACGCAGTTATCAAATAATATGGCGTTAATCTAATAATTTTAATATAATTCTATGGCGGGTAGATGCCTAATAATACGGGTTTGGCATAAGCAACAAAGTTAATCGAACCCTAACACAAAAATGAGTATATGGTGTTTTCAAACCCACTTTCAAATTTTTGCTACTACATAGAAAACAAACAAAAAAGTTTCAAAGCACAATAAAGCAAGTTTTATGTATACTTATTTGACATATATAAACAGAAACATAAATAGTACAAAATGATATCTGTTTAGACTATTGTTTTCCAAAATAACGAATTAATGACTTTAACACATGCAAGAGTTTTTGGTTGCTGGGCCGTAAATTCTAAATTTATAGCATTAAGCCAGTATACAATATAACTTGCAAAACTTAATATTCACGTTAAAGAATGCAAAACAGGCAGTATTTACACGCCAAATATTAAATAATACTATTTCTTCACATTGTAAATTTAATGCTCAGTAATAAAAACCAATCCTGTTAGACTCTGTACAAAACAACATTGTAAAAATACACAGTAACCATTTTAAATATTTTTACACATTGCAGAAACATTGTTTTTTTTTTTTGGTTTTAAAAAAAGATTTTGCATCATATTCTGGCGTTTTTAAAATTAAGTATTGTACAGCCCTACATCAAAAAAAAGCTGGATGGTTTTTAAAATATACAACAGATTGCAAAAGAATGCCACATTGAATGTTAGACAATGCTTAAAGCACAAAATTCTACATATTACGTTAATTTTTTATATTTTAAATTTTTATTTTTTATTTGTACAAAATCAAACCTTTTTTTTGTCAATGCCTACGCAAAAAAATGTTTTCATACTTTGTTCCTTCCTATGGCTTTTTTTCTAACGAAGTTTACTGTTAATTCGACTCAAACATTTTAGCCCCAAAAATAATTATCGACAAAAAAGACACATACTGTCTCTATTCATTGTCTTTTGAGTTTGTTTATAACCTATTGTAAATTTTAAGCAGATTTTAAAAATATCTGTCAACCAAAATTCTTTTTATAAAGAAGAATTGAAAAACGCAAAATCTACTGTTAAAATTGCATTAGCCAAAACACAGTGATACTCCATTATTCAACTTAGAAATGCTGCACGCGGTCCTATAGACAACACTACAACCATTATTTAGTAGAAAAAATGTACAAAAAAAAGTAAAATCATTTTTTTTATAACAAGACATGAAAAACGCAAAATATACAGTGAAATTTGCATGATAGGAAAAAAAAAATTATCTTGGTATGTCATTTTATATCAGTCATACGAGGTCTATAAGAAAACATGTCAATCATATTTTGTAAAACAAAAAAAAAAAAAAGAGGTATATTAAAATCCATTAAGAAACAATTTCAAAACTGTATGCTAACACTTAGACTCAAAAAACCATGAAAAAGTCCATATACTATATTCTTTTGATTCACATGCTCCCTTTATTTATAAAAAAATTTTTTAGGCAATATTATGACACATAAATATTTTAATTATATATAAACAGTCTGAATTACTAATAAAATATGATGATATGTGTACTTTGGTATGCAAAAAAAAAAAAAA